>LS997566.1:46148941-46302388 GCA_000469685.2 Haemonchus contortus
TCCATTCAAAGTCGTTCTCTGTGAGTGTATCTAGCTGCTCCAATCCAAACTAAATTTTATCCTACGGTTTGCCTGGTCCATGGTGGACACCTCTGAAGCAGCTAAAGACCAAGCTAGTTTGAGTGAAATATGACCATGTAGGGACAAAGGAAGCCACTGGCAGGAAAGGTGTTCTGGACTTGTCTGACAATGAATTCCAGTTTTTCGATCGATAATTTTCCTGCATCACTGATGAACTCGTTTCTATGGGGACACAAAAATGATGAAGCAACCCATGCAGTCTCGTTGGGCAAGCCGTACTGGGTGCACCGTGCACTCGACTTCCATTTATAGAACCCTTCAGAGGCCTAGTTGACCACGTAAACGACGGCTTTTGAGGTTTGTGGGGCTGATTTTGCGTTGCCCTAACCATTGATGATATGCCATGGTGACGGTGCCATGGTCAGCTTGAGGACCTTGGGACCGATCTTTCTTCAGGGTTTCTAAGGAGGTTGCGGTCTAGTATAGATAAAATAATAAAAGTTATATAATTGTGCAAAATCGTGCAAGGGTGGCGAAGAAATCGCGAAAGCTGGCGTGTCCTAAGAACGAAGGCCTCGAAAAAAAGTAGTAAAAAAGGAGCTTCACGAAATTACGACGATAAAAATGGCATGAAAAAGGTATTTAGACAGTTTATCAGTTGTGTGCTATTGTTTAGAGCTCAATACGGTATGCCGAGTATACTAGAAAATTCCCTTTCACTGTCGCCTTGCGTCACGATTCCTTATTCGAGTTTTCAACATGTGTGCTCCAATGCGAGTAGTGCAGCTCTAATAAGGTCGTCATAACTCGACCACTTTTGGGCGTGTACATCGACCGAGCAGTATGGAACCCTTTTTATGCCCTGTTGAGGTCGCTATTCAACACGACAGCGCCCCATATGCTATCCTTAGGAACCACAGGTTCATCCAAGAGAATATCACAGAACAATTCGTGTCGTCAAGCGTACCTTTCAAGAGCAGAAAGCTACTAATGAACCATGAAAATGAAGAAATGGAAGTGTGTTCCTTTTACCTATGTCTATTGCCGAATATTTGAGATCTTTGATTCGTGTCAGAGTTTAGGGTAAGGTGATAAGGTAGTTGGCTGGAAAAATAGCTCAAAATAGGACATAAAAACGAAATTGAAGGGAATCTCATTGCCTGTTTCCCAAGCATTTATTGCGTTCATACGGGATTATCTGGGGCAATCGGCAGTGAGGAAAGCATCGTGGGAGAAACCTGTTATGTCGGGCTTCTGAACAACACAAAAAGAAAGGTGTGCCGTCAGAAAGCAGCCAAGAACACCGCAAAATGCCACACCGATCTATCGCTGATATTTGAAAATGAGCTGTTTATCTTCTTTCTGCTTGTACAGCGGTTGTCGTTCTGGTTCTTCATCTACCATTTACGCTCTCGACACTTCCCTTTTCTCTGAACTGCCTTCCCTTATCAAGCACAGGTCAATGTCGTAATGTTATCGCGATTGCATCAGTTGATAGGTTCCAATACTTCTCTGAGAATTTATTGGTAGAAAGATGACAATGCGACGAGTATCATATGACTTGTTTGGAATGAGATAGACCGCTCAGATAGGTTGCACTTCACTCAACGACGTTGCAGTCACTCCCATCTAGCCTTCCCCTGACGAATTATACTTCAGGAGGAAAGGTGTCAGAACTTTGTAGCGTATGGTTTCCTTTTTTTTCGATCTTTGAAGATCCATATGCCGGCACCAACCCTTCTTCCTGCCTGTGTTGCTCTCATGTGCAAGGTCAATTAGCCGCTGTAGACCATTACCTGTACTGTTTTGGAGGAAATTGTACATTTTTTCGCGGAATTAAGAGCCTTATTATTATTACTATTCGTCGTACATTATTAACCTTTTCTAATGAACACTTTGGTTGTATACGGCTCGAAATAAGGGACAAACTAAAATAGCGAACCAGTTCAATGCAATATGAGCGACCGCAACGTGTTGAGATGTGCACGGTTCTCCAACGCGAAGCGGTCGCGTCGCGGTCGTTACGGACACCTCTGTGCATGAACGGCACATTAGTACGGTTCGACTTACCACTGAACTTGTCTGGTTTAAAAAAAAAGACTCAAAATAGTTAGGATTTACAAGTGCCTGTAATGTGTGATAGAAGCGCAATCTAATGTATGGTTTTTTCGTTTCTTCGCTCGAACCTATGTTATCGATTGGTACGGTTGAGTTATCCACTTGCTTAAAACTTCTCTACGATAGTTTTGATTACCTGTGACATTGAAGTTTTCTTTGGTTACTTCACCTTACACATTAGTAATGATGAATTGAAGGTCAAGGCTGAGTTGTCTGTCTCTGACACCTGCACATTGCTCCAGTGTTTCACCTCTACAAAATTGGTCCTAAACTTTGGCACCGAGCTACCGGTACAGTAAACATTCGCATCACTGTAGATTTTGGAACACTGCCAAAAATGCTATATTTCGAACAAAATATTGGACTTGTCAAACCGTGTCCGCCGGCATTTCTGCATGTCTTCACGCGTTCGCGGCTTCAAACATGTTTCTCTCTGCCGCCCATGCTGGATTGTGAAACCGCTGAAGTGCTAAGCACTCCAAGCCCTTGCTCAGGATGCGCCATGCATTCGGACCTCACTAGGGATCTCGGAAGTATTTGAATGCGTCATTGGTTTGTGCAATGACTCAACAAATCCATCGGTTCCATTCAGTACTGACATCTGTCGTGGCAGTTGCTCAAAAGCATTGACAATTTTGAAAACGTAGTTTTCGGGATAGCTCTTGCCTCCCATAAAGACGAAATGCTTTCCTCCACAATTGCATCAAGGCTTACACAGACAGGACTGACGGTTTGTACATACTTTTTCCGTAGCCAAATCTAGCATTGAAATGTATAGACGACGGTTTTCCGGTTTGAAATGTTGACAGATGTCTTTCTCGTTCCAATCTTCCTTCTACTAGTTTTTAGATATGGCATGTTTCCCCGGCATTGATGACGCTTTGTATTTAGTAGAACCGTCATGGGGATGATTGAGAATCTGACACACTGCCTTGTTTTCATAACCTTATTCGCATCGTTTCTCCCAACTGGTTTCTCTATGCTCACTGATGTATTATATCAATCTGCACAGTCTAATGTTTGATCAGAATTCGATCAGCTGAGTTTCAGCGAACGTTTTCGTCATTACGCTCAGTTTTGAGGCTTATCTATGCCTCAAATCGAAGTAAAAAACTACAAGCGAAAGTTTCGACATTGGCGCGATACGTCGGAATCCATCGACCCGGCAAATGTGACGGAAATCGCTAGTTTTTCGATCAATATGTAGCCAAATCACTATCGCCGAGTTCCCTAAACGCGGTGCATGAAAGGTATAGCACCAAAGATCTCGCTAACCTTCAAACAGTAATCGACCAGTACTTTAAACCGGAAGAAAATGGTTGGGAGAAAAAAAACCATTATTTCTCGTCTTCTCGCTTTCTCTTCACGTAAAGACCACCCAAATTGTTGTTTTCATTTCGTTCTATCTGCTACCGCCTTCTTCCAACCTGGTCCTCCCGAAATAACAGTTAGTAAACATCTTTCTTCCCAATATCACGAATCCCTCGATAAAACCATGATTGATAGTGACTGGCCTTACTCCATCACCGTCGCCACATTGGCAGCCTGCATCCGTGATGAACTTCAGTTTCACTTCCTCACTAGCCTCCGCTCCTGATCCTTCATAGCGGTTATGTCCACCTTCCTTTCACAGAGGTTTGCTGGATAGTACTCACTGTGTTTTATCGTCTGCACGGTGTCTCTATCCTCCCGGGTCTGGTACCTTCTCCCTGAACGGGCATGTCGTGCTAGCACGCGACTGCGCGTTGTGAGGGAAAAGAGTCGAACTCTCCGTGGAAGGATACGGAGAGTCGCAGCGGAATCACTGTCGCAGGCTGTGGAGATTCGGGGAGAAGTTCAGTCACCCTATCCTCCTATTGAGTGGGGTAGGGGCTCAATTTGAATCATTCGTTGGGTAGCACACTTCGGCTGAATAGAGGAATGTTCCTAGAAGAGGAAAAAAGGAAGGGAACGTTTCCGAAGTCAGTACTTCGGAAACGCCATTTCCAAGAGGGAACGGAAAAATTGTCGGTGTCCGAAAATTACCCAATTCAATGCCCACAGTCAAACATCGCAATTTCGAAGAAAATGTTTTTCAAGGGTTACCACACCCTTAAAAATACTTTTTCATTATTCTGACAAATGAATATACTAGGAAGAAAGTCCGAAAATGAGCTTCCTTTGATACATCATTCCAAACGGCTCTGGGTTCAGCGTTCAAACTCTCCTATGTACCTCGCACTTGATTTTCCTATGGAACGAACTTGATTTGAATGCATCTTCAGCTCGCAGGGTAGCTACTGTCGACGTCTCTGGCAACAATTAAGCCAGGAATTTGAAGCTGGGAATCTTCTGGAAAACCTGATATTCTGAAAGAGGATCTTTGTTCTTTGAATAAAGTCACGCCACCTTTATACGTGTAATTGATTTACCCAGGAATCTGTCGAAGAATTTTCTTTTGATCTTCACTCTCCCCTCCAGATCGTGTGGTTTGATCTACAGTCGATGACGCCAACTCCTCGTTTCGCCGGCGCATCTCACGTTGTCTGCGCACTCTTCCTCATCCATAGTGTCTGATTTTTTGCCAGTCTCTTGATTTCGAGTGAGCGATGCTTTCTGGAGCCCATCGATGCCGAGGATCCATCATTCGCATAGGCCGAGTTAGATGATCTGAGAATCTAAAAGAAAATATTTTTGGGATTTCCGTCATGTTTCGAATGTGATCGAGGGGAGTTCATGGTAGTGACGGTGCTAGGTGGGTTGGGGGGGGGGCCACGCGGCGGCGCGGCACTTCTCTTGTCTGACGCTCTCTTCAGCGAGATAGTAGTAGTGGGCCTGAGTTTGGGGAGGGAGCGATGTGTTTCATGATATAGAACAAACTAACTCTTGGCACATGTTGATATGCTTGCATATTATGAATACCCCTCATTTTGAGCCGATAAAACCCTTTTTTTAAGAAGAGGAGGGGCTCCGGGGTGGGTGAGATGGTTATCTCGTGTGCAAAAAGCTGAGATGAGATAAAAGTTGAACGTCCAATTGGCTCACCCACCCCGGAGCCCCTTCCCTGCCTAAAATTACGTGAAAGATACACAGTTATAACATAAAAAAAGCTATGAAACGTCCCTAAACATCAATATGGGTTCGACTATTCTTCCTTCTCTACTGTCTCGCTTGAGCGAGCGCCAGACAAGAAAAGTGCCGTGCCGCCGCGTGGCACCCCCCAACCCACTTAGCACCGTAGTTGACTCCAGCTATGAAGATCCCATGGCAAATTTCTACCTCGGTGCGAATTTTTCCTATAACAACTTCGTACTCTAACACCGGGTCTCGGGAACTGGAGTAGAGCGTCGTCATCTCGTGGGACAACTTAAATCTACACATTTTTCCGGCTCTGCTGCCGCTTTTCAGTCCCCATGACTTCTATCTGGGGTAGCAGTGATCTTGAGAGATTTTAGTGTGGATCGCTCCACCCATCTGGTCGTTATACTTCAAAGGCGATTGCTGCCGTTCACTGCGGCTTGATCGCAATTAATTTTCTTGATGAATGACTCTTGCCTTGCTCGCTCTCGGCAAATCTCGGCAAAAGCTGTGAGGTCTAGGGCTAGCCCGAGAAGGCTTTGATGGATGACATGAAATGGCAAAGGAAATTCATACAATCGGCATGAAAAAAGATCGATCTTTCTTGGTACTTTATATAAAAGACATAAAATGGTAGACACCCACTCGATTTCGCCAACACCGATACTGGCCTACACTGCTTCGCCAGTTTTGCAAATCAAGGAGGCTGTAGAGGTCCTAGAAATGTTCTACAATGTCACCACTAGAATGTGAGGCTATAAAGAATGGGCCTTCATACTGGTAATATATGCATTCAATGTCTTCATCCCTAGGGCTTTAAAGGATCGGGAAAATGATGAAGTACATTGGATGCGTATCGATCCTGAGCATCGAAGAGCGGATAACGTACATTTCGCAGTCAATCGTTGTCGGGCAACATCTACGGCTTGCTCCAGTTGAGAACAGTCGAGCGACATGAGAAGAGTAAAAGCGGTCCAGGGAAAAGATTGTTCATCCGGTACCAACCTCAGAAGGCCTCTTCCTTGCCAAGATGGTACTTACTTCTGGGAAGCGGAGTCCACTCTTGAAACAAGAGTAAGACCCGATATCTGAGCTTTAAAAAAAGAAAATTCAAGTGTAAGCCTTATAGTTGGTTGAATCCTTTTGCTTGCTAGACCCTTCTCCTTGCAATCAGAGATGGATGTCAGGGGCTATACCATTGTTTCGCTGAAGGTATGCGGTCGAGAATGTAGTCTCTGTTAGTTGAGGGACGGAACTTACGTGCGTCCGAGGATACGCGCGGCGAGTTGCGTGAGAATTCGAGCGACTCTGGCGCTTATCATTGGGGCCCAAATTTGAAGTAGAGTAGATTAGTAGCATCAGCTGACCCTACCAAACTACTCTATTTCGAGTTTGGGCCCCATTGGAAGGCGCCAGAGTCGTTCGAATCACCACGCACTTCGCCGCGCAATTTGCCGCGCGCATCCTCGCACGCACGTATGTACCCGTACCCCTGTTAGTTCTATCGCCCATTTAGCGACTTTAAACGCTTTCTAGAATTTTATACCTGAATGTGACAGACGTGACTAACAAATATAACAAATTGTGAAGAAGACTTCAAACATAAGTCGAAATCATCTCCCGAATCATGCCAAGAACTCATTTTAAAACAAAGAGCTAATGAAAAACTAAGTTCACGGAATTGACTCATAATTCATTGTTAGTTCTAAGCCTCCTTGGACGAAAACTTAGGGTAGAGCTACAGGGCTATAGGAGGAAAGCTCTATTTTTCTTTCGTGCGAGTTCGGTGTTTTTCCAGGTTCCCGCTAGGCTTATTCAATTGCATATAAGCGCTCAGTTACAGTTTCCTCAGCATCCGTCATGCTACGTGAAACCCATCTAATAGGAGCTTGAATTTTGTCAGCGTGAAATGATTATCCCTGAGTATTCCTACTTTGTCGCCGTTCTATAAATTTTTTTTTCAGAGTTCTTCATTCAGTTGGTAAAGATTTGTTGTTTCTCGGCGAAATCATGTTTGAAAATTGTTTTTGTCTGAGTCACTCAACATGTTTTCAGGCCTTCAAATGCTTCCCATAGTACTGATTCTTATATCACTACTCGTCTGCAATGGAAGACCACCAGTTACAGTAAGCATTGTCGTTACGTAAGGGTGAACGCTTTTCTTCACAATCTATTGGTGTCGATTAAAATTATTGTGAAGAAGTTTTAGGGATACTTCAAAACCAGTTAGTCGACCACCAGTTACAGTAAGCGTTGTCGTTATGAGACAGAATTAGTAAAGAAACAAGAAAGTATTATACAGGGGGTGTGAACATCGCTCGTGAACCCTATTATGGTATATTTGTACAAAACCCTCACAGCACTTTGAAATGTTATTATCTAATAGGTAAATTTAGGGCTAATTTCCAGAATTTCCCAATTACTTTATATAGTAAATAGAATACTTATATAGCTCTTTGATTACATGAGGTACCATTAAGGTAGAGGAGCTGAAAGAAGGACAAACGTCGCCAGAAATCGAGTATTTCGACGATTTCTTGCCATGGTTCTACAATTCGACGAAATTCCGAGAGAACTTACTGTACGAGAAAAAGAAGTACCTAAGTACGGTGCTTGGACAACAGAGGAAATACAGAGCGATCTGAAAATGGTGGCCATAATGTTTCACGATTCCATACTCAAGAACTTACTACGTGTCATTCTTTGATTTCTTCTCACCTGCATTTACATGAATTCCTAAAATTGTACACAATAAAAATTGTTGTAATCTCCAGCTGTTATTATTGGTAGGAAAAGGTAACATTAATTGAACTGACCAGTACTTTGGGTTGAGGAAGGGGGAAATCGGCGCAGTCTTGTTTAGAGGCCTAGTTCACGATAAAAATGGTTTCTGGGATTCCATGCAGGGAGAAGCCTCTCGACTCGTGGGGTACATAGCACCATAGGTGTTGGGGTTGAAAACGGCGTACAACAGAGACTCAAGAACTTTCTCCGTTCTATGCCCCGTTAGAGAGTGGCCGCGTTTCAACGGCTTTGTAGAAGCAGCCCCATTTGCAATGGAGCACATATGTTGAGAATTCAAACAGTTCATCCTAACCAACGAACCATTGTTTCAAGGGAAACAAGTATTGATATTTTTTCTTAAACTCAGCTGATCACACAACTTTCATAGTGGTAACGAGGTATTGTCATAATACCGTACAGTCCCGCACTTCAACCGTTTTTATGACCTCATATAACTCTCAAATTTTGCGATCCCCTCAGCACCATGCTACTATTATTGAACTTGATAAAAAAACCCTCAAAATTACCGTGAATCTGGGTGACGGTGCAAAAAACGAGTTCTCGATACAGGTACAATTTCTGCTATGTAAATCGGTGTCAAGCTTACGTTCTTACCTGGTCAAGTTGGTATAAAACTCATTCAAAATAATCATTTTTTAAAATATCGACGGAAACAAAAGGTATGGTTATAAAATTCATTCAAAATAATCATTTTTTAAAATACCGACGGGAATCAAAAGGTATGATGGGTTGCAAGAGAGCTTACTCTTGAGAGAATCTGTCTACTCAATGGGATTCATAACTTTGGTAACTTGAAACTTCATGAGAGAAAAACTCAAATATGCACAAGTATATACACTTTGTAGAAGGCCTCAAGTCTCCTTAGAAAACCGTTTCTTACCGTACTCAAGGATGGCGGATGTTCCAAAGAGTAGCGCCGACCCCACTGTTAACATATTTTATCGATACTAAACTTAAGCATTAACCTGGTTTGCACCGCGAGTAAACCGGTACGTCGGACGAGTTTGACCGGAATCGTTAAGGTTGCTAAATTATACGACAAGCGTGTTTTGCTGGACAATAGCCAAAACTCACACAGTGTAACCAGTTATTCAGAGACGTTAGGTGATATCATTCTATCGTCCCTCAATCCCTTTCATCGTCTCTCGCCACAATGCCCGCCTCGTTGGGATAGAGATTTCGTTTCCCGAAGGAAGTGATGAACATTTTGCACCCAATCCGATTCATCGGTCAAGAAAACTAGTTTCCTTCTCGGGACTACATATAGTAAAGCCCGTGATCAGTTCCATTGCTTATCTTACCAAAAATGGCGCTCCGTCTCCTCGTCTTCCTAGTACTTCTTAGCCTCACAGCGGCCTCATTGCGATACAAAAGACATTCTCCCTCGCCCAGTCTTCAACACTATTTCCGGGATAAAGCCCTAAGCCAACAAGCACGATGGGTCAGACAGGCATATTACAGCCCACAGTACCAGTATAACCAGTACTACAGTAACCCTTCCTACTACCAACAACAGCAGAGTTATTACACCTCGTATCGGCAGCCTAGCCAATACTACTCACAGTACCCATATAGTCAGCAGTATCAGACACAGTCATACCAATATCAGTATCCATCCAGTCAATATTATCAGCAGTATCAATACAACCAGTACAATCAACGTGCTGGCTACAACGGCTATGGCTACTCTCAGTACAGCTACCCCAGCAGCAGCTATGGTTATTCTCAGCCATCAAGGTAAGCTTGGAAAATTACCTTCTCACTACTTATCTTCACTTCTTGACTGTTCGGGGAAAAGCCGTGTTAAATCTGTGGATGGAGTGATCAGGGCAGAATCTTCAGCTAGGCTAGAACTCCCACTCGCTCTAACTTTTCGTGTCGTTGATTAACTCCATTCTTCAGCTAAGCCTAGAGATACGGATGTTGTAAGATAGCTATTGATAACGAGTTCACTACGCATTTTCCGGGTCAGTCCAAGCTTCTCCTATGCTCTGTTAAAAACCTAATTTGAAAGTAGAAAGATCGGATAAGATGATCTTTTCTTCAGTAGTGGACTTCAAATGGACAGATTCGGGAATCAGTATATGATGATGGGCAGCTTCCGCCTGAATGTCACCTGCAAATCTCGCGGATGTCCCGGAAAGAAATAAATCCAAAACTGAACTGAATAAGTGTTTTGATTTCACTGGGCACTTAAAATGCTCCGTACAGATATTGTTCAGTCGTGAGGACGCCGAGACCATTGGGAGTGTATCACCAACAATGTACAGTGCTTTACGAATTTACTTTCTTTACATACATACTACATACTTACCTGCTCAAAATCCTTCTTTGAAGCATGGCCCTACCTGTTCTTCATGAAGGTAACACTAATGACTTTGATAAGCGAATAGTTGGAAGTTTGTCGAGGAAGTGTAGGAAGGTAGTACTTCTCTCCCCTGCATATATGCACTTTAAGCGACTTGTAAAGAAAGAATTACTGAGTTTTATATAGTTGTATGAGGTTTTACAGCGTGTGTTGCTTATTTCTCACGTCTACCTTATGTAGCGTATAAACAAATAAACAAAAATAAGTGGGGCTGTTGGAGAATTGGTGGGGTGGGAGTGGAACGCTTAATAGGTTTCAGAAAGGAATGTATTTCTGATACTTTGTGTTTGTATATAAGTTATTTCAATACATATTCCATGTATATAGTTGAATTTTAACGCTCGACATTCGAGTACCGTTAGGTAATACACGTATGACTAAGTTCAAAATGTATAATAATGTCGTCTTGATGCGAAACTTCATGTACTGATTCTTTAAGCCCCTATTGCTTTAACCTTGCAATATTTGTCGAAAGAATAAACAATTGAATGATGTACTGTTTTATTTGTATCGCCAGTGGCCCCCTTGGTTATCGATTCGCCAACGCGGATGCCAGTAACGCCTCCTTTCGTCCCTGTTGCAAGCCGTTGCATCTCTGCTGCATTATTGAGCCTTTATTTCTGGTGGTTTGCAGTTCGGCTCGAAGTTCATCCTCTTCAAAACATAGGAAAAAGTAATTGGAATGTAAAGATATTCTGACAGAACGCTCTGATGAAGCGTTCGTCCTGCATTATCTCTTCTGTCAATACTAACCAGCCGACTGGTTCCATCGGACTTCAACACTTCTTCTTCTCCTCTGTCATCTTCCTTCGGTCCAGATTGTTCATCTTGTTTCAGGAACTCCAGCGCCTTCAGGAGTGGCAAAGCAGGACTATTGTGGTAGGTCCTACTGGGTTCTCTGGAAAGCAGAACGGTGATGGAAACTTACCCAAATATTACTTACGGTGTATGAGCTCTATCAGAGCCCCATGAGGATCTGGGAGCTTGGACATGTCATTCACTCAGACCTGTCACTAACACATGGAACATGAAAAATAGCTTGTACTGGTGGTTGTGTAATCCACTTAGGAACACAGCTTACTTAATTTGAGTGGCAGATCCATTGGGTGCTAAGGTTGATGTTTTCCTTGGTCTCTTGCTACCCAGGAGCCCAACTCGGGAGCTGATAAAAATTCGAAAAGAAAACTCTATATTTGTGCGGTCAAATAGTTGCTTTTTATATGGGCGGCGAAGTAGGCGGAAGAAGGCTCCCAAACTCTACACAGCCATCACTATGATTGTGAACGACAGTTCACGATATTCGGGACTACTTATAGTAAAATCAGAGATCAGTCTCAATTCTGATCGGACCGAAATGTCGCTCCACTTCTTAGTCTTTCTGGCACTTTTCGGTCTCGTGGGAGCGTCACTGCGACTCAAAAGACATTCCTCTTCACCAGGCTTTCAAGATCACTCCCGAGATCAAGCCTCAAAACCACAGGAGCGTTGGAGTCGGCAGACCAATATGCAGCAGTACTACGGCCCATATTACTCGTTCAACCCTTATTATTCACAGTATTCGTCCAACCATTATTATTCACAGTATTATCAGCCTGCCATCTACAGAAGTTACTCTCAATACAACTATCCCAGTCGTTATTATGGCAATTCTCAATCATCAGGGTATGTGACACCAACGACCATTTCACTTTTTGGTTGCTCCAATTCAGCTGGGTGGAACTGAAATTTCGAAAAAAATCGCGTTTCAGAGGTGGACTTCAAATGGACAGATGGGGAAATCGGTACGTGATGCTTGGGAGCCTCCGAATTAACGTCACCTGTAAATCTCGCGGCTGTCCTGGAAAGAAATAATTTTATAATGGAATAGAGTAGGTGAGCTGGATTAACTGGACATACCAATGGTCTTTAGGATGTTGTACATTTTAATTTTGGGGCCATAATAACTGTGTGTATTATTAGGTTTGCTGTTTATCTTGTATGTAGCATTTATAATTTATGAGATGGTTAGAGGGAACCTTTTCTGGTTTTCTGTGCCGTCTACACAATTTATGTCTCAATTTTCGAAGCGATACTGTACCATATTAGTGTTTTTACTCGAAAGTTGTATACTATAATATTTCCCACTATTCGCTCGAAGGAGCAGTCCATCACGATTTTGAGGTGTCTTTTTCGAACTTAAATAACGGTAGAGTTGGTGCAGAGTAGCGCATCAGTAGCGAACGGCTGGCGTTAGTGAGCAAAAAGTCTAAATTGCCTTCCACTGTCGCCAGGGGGTTTGGACCCAGAAAGACAAACTGTTTGATTTTTCAGCATACGTGCTCCATTGTGAACTGTGCAGCACCTACAAGGCCATCAGAACACGGCCACTTTCGAACGTGGAATACGATGGAGACAATCTTTGAACCCTTATTGCTACCCAACTAGGACGTTTCTCGACCCGACAACGGTCCTCCAGCGACCAGAGATTCGTTCCAGTAGAAAATCGCAGATGCCGTGTTTTATCGCGGATTATGCCCCTCTCTCACTATAGGGAGAATGTGTCGTCATATATGTTTTGGTTTCCATAACTACCGTTCAATCCACTTAATAAGCACTGCTTTACCTACTGCCATGACTACTGGAAAATCTACTATTTGGTGAATAATACTGTATGTAATTAGTAGTAACCATTAATATTCATTTCTCTGTAAACGTAGAATTTGTACAAATGTGTTAAATAAAAATGAATAGAAAGTAATAAAATCGCGCTGATTTGTGTGGGAAGTATCCGCCGAAAGCTTCGGAACGGCCCAAATTTCTCCCGAGTTTTCCCAATGCTTCCACTGGGGTTTCTAAGTAAGGACACTGCTCACGCTACCCCGCATAACATTTCCGACCACGACTTATTTGCGTATTCAATCATGTAATGACCCTATTGTCTACCCATATTCAACACGCACTTATCCACGAGCTTTAATTTGGCCACTCAGTTACTGAAACCCAATGAAACTTGTGTCAGGCATTTGGACTTGGAGACCCCTCTAAGCTGTTCTGGACTCACCTCCTTCACAACCGAAACAAAACGGTCGAAGATTAGCCAGAAATGGTCAACCGATGGCGACATCACCAAAATCTTCTGGCAATGAGTGGACAAGGTAGCGTTCTCTCGTAGAAGTCCTATAGAAGGTTCCCGAAAATTCCTGGGGAACTAACATTATGTGTGAGGGTCATTGTGAAGTTTAATGGGGTTTTATTATATGGTATAGTAAGTTTACAAACGGCAAATTCCACTAGCATTTCATAGAGCCAGAAATATAAAAGTATATAAATACCAGTAGGGCGCTAGGCTTACGCCCTCATTCCTCCTTTTAACAAAGTAATTAGAAATGTAGTGAGGAAGGAGGAGGGTATCGTTTTTATTCAACCCAGAGGGCTTGAGTGCATAGAAGGACGGGTAAGTAAGGACGACGTTACCTGTGCTTCGAGTCGGTTCTGGGCGAATAAAATAGTTTTTACCTAAGCCTCAGGAGAGGTGGGGTTGAGAAGATTACCTCGTGAAAAGAGCTATGATGGGGTATGAGAAGAATATTCAACTGACTCACCCACCCCGGTGTTCCTTTCCTCCTGAAGCTCAGATCAAAAAACTGTATGTTCTCGGCTAAGAGACGTTCCTGAGCACAATTGTGGGCTAATCTCCTCATCTGCACTCTTGCATTCAGTGTTGAAGAAAAAACGGAGGTCTTCTGAGTGCACATTGTCACTTCCGATTTTTGTATAGACATAGATATCACGATGCTAGTACAGATCGAAATCTTAGTTTTGAAGTACCAACTCAATTCCACATTACTCTCTTCACTCCGCAGTGCTCACTCTATTCCATTAACCCACCCACCAATTTAATGCTTTATATATAAGAAGGAAATGTGGGGTAGAGCTGGGTTTTCTATATCACTATCTTTATCGTAATAACTAAGTTTTGCAGACGGACCGACCGACAAACGGACAAACACACAAACCGACAAACCGACACACTAAATTAGTGCTTTATAAATAAGAGGAATTCTTCTAGATCGTTGTTAACTATTCTTAAACACTATTCCCTCTATCATATCTGCCGTATCAACCCTTTTCCGCCCATGTCAGTCAACCAAGTGTTTGAAGTGGATTCCGGTAGATTTCCGCCTCTTCTCTTTCCGTCGGCCAGCACGATGTGTTGGATTGATTTGACATTTGATACGGCAGGCAAGAGAGTGTTCCCTGGCTCTCTGATTTTGCTTCGAGTGCTTATCGTTGGGTTTAGGCTTAGCCTCAGGCAGTTTATCCGATTGATTGAAGTGGGTTCCGGCAGATTTCCGTTTCCGCCTCTTCTCACCCCGTCGGCCAGCCGCGTTGTGTTAGATTGATTTGACATTTGATAGAGCACGCAAAGCGGTGTTACCCTGGCTCTCTGGCTTTTCTTCGAAAGCTTTTGCTTAGGCTTAGGCTTAGACTCGGGCAGTTCGTCTAATTTTAGAGAATATTCGGTAACCAGGGTCTGGGAAGACGAATAGTTGTACCGCCAAGAGGGGCCTCCTTAGCGCTTTCCAGTTTTTTCACTAGTTATCAAATTAAATCATCAAACCTTAATACAAATTATTGAAATCAACTGAATTATTGATCCTTGGGCGAATTTTCTGCTCTCAAGGATGACATTGTGACCACAATCTCAACGTACTATGGAATCTGCTTGCATTTGAGACAACCGTTTCGACTTTCCCTCGATTACGGTCAATGAGGGTTCGACAGCAGGACATTGTTGACATTAAATACAGTTTATAGTCAGAGATAGTAAAACCGCGAAAGTGTGAAATGGGCGGGGTCAAAGTGATCAATATTGCGCGAGCAGTGTTCGCGTGCAATTCATAGGTCCTTGACCCTGCTTATTGCATCTCTCTGCGAACATCATCCATCTTGCTTACTACTTCAACAAAACCACTCTCTAGCTGGGTTCTTCAGGAAGTAGGAAAGGCCAATCGATTCGGGACTTGAACTCGGGAAAACCACGTCATCGATGGGCGTCCTTGCAAACTTCTCGCCTTTCAGCGCGTTCGATTTCGCCTTTCCTTTTAGTTTCACAGTTTTCGATTTGCAAGAGCTCTCTTTAAAGTAGTTCGTTTATACTTTTCGTATGTCTTTTCGGAAAATAGGACCCTGATATTTTATTTTAGCGAAAATTCCTGAGTAAAGCTGAGTAACTTGATTGGCACTATTCCAAGTTCCTATTTAGCTAATGTTTCATTTACTTTTAGCATCTAAAACTAATCTAAAATTTAGTATTGATCATATTACTGGCCATAACTCTTAACAAACAGCATCATCAGGGCCAATCAATAGTGACGGACAGCCAGCCAACCTGCAGACGGCCGCGCTTATGAATATTTCACAGCCTTCTACATTGTTTACCTATGTCTGCCGTTCTACAATGTTAACTTTTGTTTACATCACAATTTTGATAAAATGTACGTACAGTTGTTAATCTACAAAACCACCTTCTAACTTTTCTACACCTTTTATTCATCGCTATGCAACATCTGGAACCCTTTAGCGTTTTCTTTTTTCTTCTTTCTTTTCTCTGCCTCCTCATTCCCTTGAGATTTCGAAAACCTGTAGTTTTTTTCTTTTCTCTTATTTTTTTCTCGATCGCATCTAAAAATATAGGCGACTCTCCGGCGCGTGTCGCGTGCGTGTCTCTTGGCCCATTGCCAAATGTGGTAAATTCACCTCGGCTAGTTATTTCACTAATCAACGCCTAGGAATACGTGTATAACACATCTTTGCGCATCCTACTGCAACCGCTTAATGTATCTTGAAGGTGTTGGTGAGGCTGACTTGCTTGGGAGATTAGTTATGCTCCTAGGCGCTTCACTCTTATAGACACCTTCAGCGTTTGAGTGCCCTCCTTGTATGGATAAGTTGTTCTACTTCCTTTTACCCCGATGCCGTAATAGCAGCCTCATAGATAAACTTTAGGTAGAGTCGTTTGATTAGATGAGAAGTTAGATCGCTATGAGAGTTCTAGAATAGCCATATAGAGCATGCAATGCAATGATAAATTTAGGAGAACAAGAGAGATTCCTCATCGATGGGTGATCTGCTACCACATTTACTCTGCAGAGCAAGATAAATGTGGGAGAGTGGAAATGATTGCGGATCTATTTGATTGCCCCAAAAAACTATCGTAGGATTAGTGAAATGCCACGGATGAGGCTCATGCGATGAAGTTATTGGAGTCTCTGTAGAGCCATTGAGATAAAGAAAAGAAATTGCAAGGTGGATCAAAGTTAGAAGACTAGTGTATGTGGGGTGATAAGGAGGATAAGTGGACGAATGAGATTGGATTCAAATGGGTCTTATCCCCAATACCCACTCTTTTTATCTCGTTTTTTCAGGTTTCCAGTAGTTGAGCAGACCGATTACACATTTTCATTTCAACAATAACTCACGCATGTTGTTCGCCTTTTGAGATCATAAGATCAGAACATGTTTTCCGCCTTTTAGAGTCATGACACAGTGCATGAGTTAAGGCGGTAGGAATCACAAGTGTTGGGTGTGAGGAAATCGCTAGATCTCTATGGAAGGGCAAATGACTTTCTTGTTTTCGAAGTGGAGTAGAGGGTTTACAATACTTCAGTTTGTAAAAGCCACTACGACACTCGAAAACGGGAGAACCAAAGTCAAGGGTTGTATCTGTTCCTACTGTGGTGGTTGAATCTACATTAAGTCAAAACCGAAACCAACTTTCACTCCTGAAAGAGCTTGAATAAGAATAAGCAGTTGTCAGCGGCATCTAACGAGCAATGCAGGGAGTATGGCGAATCATTGAATAGGAAGAGGTGTTAGCCGCGACTATTGAAGAGCTTAGAAGCATATGTAAGCTCCTAAGTGAGCCAGAACGTTAAGGAATAACAGTGAGGTGATCATATGGACGTGTTTCATATGTATTCCTGTAGCAATCAGTAGTGAAATACCTTCAGTCTAGGAGAGTATACCTCATTTGGCAATGGGACAAGAGACACGCACGCGACACGCGCCGGAGAGTCGCCTATATTTTTAGATGCGATCTTTTTTCTCTACCTCCCTTCCTTGCGTTCAGAAATGTGTAGCTTTTTTCGACTTTCTTTGATCTTCCTCTTACTTTAGTTAGATAGTAGCGATAAGGCTTATCAGAGCTGGCAATTAGCCACCCAACAATAAGGTGGTCTGCTACAAAAAATTGTTTACCTTCGAGTTATAACGACTATGTTGGGTGGAGAAGGGAAGGGGCGGGGGACATCTGCCTAGCACGTTCTAGAATTACTTTTCAGCATTTTTGCGTTTTTTATTCCTTGAAAGGCCTTTAGGCGTTTGGAAAGTCTCTGGTGAAAAAGTCCCATCGAGTTTTCTTAGCTTTCCCCTGTTTTTATAGGAATGTGTATGTTTTGTTTTCAAATTCCTTTCTGCAGTATCAACTTGATCTGAGCGATTTCTCCTCTCTTCATACCTTTGTACCCACTTGTTTACCTTCCCGTTGAAGTTTCCCAGAGTGAATCATTTCCTCCACTTTGTATGATACAGCTAATGTTGACTAAAATGAGAACTACATGAAATCATAATCTCTGGTGAAACAAATCTTTTGTTAACTCCCAATCTGTTCCTTATATGTTGCCTCAAACATTCGTATCTTCTCAACCAAAGAGAATATCAATTAAGAACGGGATTTCATTCGATGCAATCACCCATTAGTCATTTTGTGCCCATTTTTACGGGCGTAGCTAACCTAATAGGTCGACTTAGCTAGTCTTTGGTATAATATAATGAATTTCTTCTAAGTATTCACTTGGAGACTCTTCTGAAGATTGATGGTATTTTCTTTGATTTTGTTAATGTTTTTGAATGTGCTTTTGTATTTCTATTGCATTCAGCATTTAAAAGAAAAATTCTGTTCAAACTCAAGGCTGATCAGCTCGATTCGAGAAGTTTCCCTTTTATGTCACCATCAGTTGCTGGCTCGCTACATTGTGCATCTGGATTATTGCATCCTTTTTTGACAGCATTATATCAAAGGCAACATTCCAGAACGTCACTGACATCGACACAAAAACGAGTATGGTGTATATTTTAGTTGATTTAGAGAATCAAGCTCAATTGTCAGATGTGGTGACTTTTTTGGTAGGTGGAACATTCTCAGAAGTTCGTATCTTTGACATATATGCACTTTTTATATTTCAGCTTTCACGATCCTACAATGTTTTCCATGTAAACAATGACAATCCCTGTCCAAAATGCAGTATGCGGGAGAATCGTGAGTATCTCTGTGTTCATTTCATTTTGAGTTTTAAACGGTAGTGCCTCCACATCAATGGGGTCCGCTCTGGGGGTTGTCAGCTCCTAATTGAGCGGGTGATGTGTGAGTAAGTCATAGGCGACGGAGAGTTGAAACGTCGCTCTTTGACGAGTTTTCGAAAAAAACGTTGAGGGGAAAGATGTTGATACCGCAAGGACCAAATCTGTTCGGTTAAACTTGACTTCTCTTATACGATGTGTCGGTCTGCAGAGTAACATCTATTGTCAAACAATATTTTAGTGTTGCTTCAAACTTTTTCTATTTCTAATTTAGGCAACACGGCTCGGACACCTTCGTTACCAGTGGTAGAGCCACCACAAAGTGCAACCGTCGAAGTTGCAAATCTGTCTACTCCCTGTTCATCCCAGTCACCAGTTCCCATAGAGAGACCGTCCAGACACTCACAAACTTCTTCACCGCCATCGGAAGGCAGTCAATATTCTCCTATCTCGTTAACAGGTCCAGAATTCCACACGGAGCTCACTGTAGCCACAAGTTCAATGGAACCTATTATTCGCTATGATGAACCTGAACCACCACCGTCAACCAGCAATAATACCAGCAATAATTCTTTACCGTTGTTCAGCTTCGATCGCGTAGAACTGAAGCCCGAAGTGAGCATCATGAACAGATCATTTGTGAGTATTTTCATCTTAACAGTTCGGTTCAACTTTCTCGTTTTTTCATACAGCAGCGGAAAAGGCCCAGCGGGTCGATAATTTGAATTGATTTCTTTGTTCATGAAAAATGACGAAAAAGTCACTAATAGCGGTACAGTGTAGTATAAATTTCTCATTAGATTTTTTGGATTTTGTTGCTGGATGTACAAACTTGCTAGAACTTAAGATCCTAATATTTCATGTTTTTTTAAATTCTTGTCTCTTTTATTTCTTTACTTCTTTTTTAATTCTATATATATTTTATCAATAAGCTTTGCCTAACAATTGTAGCATGGCTTATCTGCAGAAACTAAATGTTCTGATGTTGCCAGGATTCATGGTTTACAAGTGGCAATATGGGGAGGCGTGAACGTCGAAAATCTGAGGAACTACCGGACGCTAGGCCGAGTACTATGAAATCATTGAAATCATTGTCCAAGTCTCAAGACTTCAACGACGCCACTGAAGGTGAGAGAGTCACAATTTAGATTTTTCTGTGACAATTTACTGCAAACTGTTTATTTTTCCGTTTCTGAATACTTTCACCTTATCTACTGGTGAACTACCTTTTCACGGTTTAGCTGAGATGTGGGCTTCGACAAGCAAATTGATCAAGAAACAAAATCTTGGTAATACTGCTCATTGTCGTGTGAGTATTTTCTTCAATCTCTTTTTTTGAGAATTTTTCCAGAATTTCTTTAGACAACTTTCCTACGGTCACCGATTGTTTTTTTTCTAATGTACCTACTTTTTTAGAGATGCAAATGGTCAGTTCAGGCGAACTTGGTTCGCATTAGAAAGCATGTGAATAATGTTCATATGCGATTCAACAGGTGAATACTTTCACAGCAGCTCTGACTAGAAACGAAAAATGTATTCTTTGGTACGACTTTCCAGCTTTCCACACTCAATCGATTTTAAGGTTCCGTTGTAATTACTGCTCTGAAAAGTTTGTGCATCAAACGAAAGCAGAAAGGCATCAACGTTCGCAGCATTTCGGTCGCAATATTCCAATCATCCGATTGCCGTACGTTTTTTTACCATACATCCATGCTTTTTGTGAAGGGTTCTGTGGGAAATTTTCGTAGGTTATGGGGCAGAGGTTGCCAAAAATTGTTACAATGGACAGGGGGCTCATGAAAGTGAAGACAAGTTGCGAGTCCGCGAGTAGACTGATTTTGGTATTCTTCGTTGCCCTTGAAGCTTTTAATAGAGTAATATTCTTCCTTCTTCTGAGTGTTTTTGATATTGCAGATGGACTCTTGAGGAAAAGTTCGAAATCGAAAAGACAATGATCGAATGTTTTGGTTTCGTCGTCTAACAGCCTTTTCGGGTGAGATTGTCGTTGAATTTCCGATCATTAATGTGTTTTTCATTTCCAATTTCGTGCTTGCCTAGCGGATCAGTAATTCGCGTATCAAGTTGTAATGCATAACTCAAACAGTACTGCTGCTGTACTGTTTTATGATGAAGACGTTACGAGTCAGGCAATTACCCCGATATTTGTTTGAAGGCGCCTGTCCTACTTTGTGCAAGAGTAAGAATCTGCAAGAACCATCAACGACGATGGTCTATGAATCCACAATCGATAACCGGCGACAAGCCTTTTTTCTTCAAGAATTTTTCTGAAGAACTTTCTTGTCATTTTGCGTAAACCTTGTACGGCCATACGCAAATTGTGGATTCACCCACATACCTTCGTAGGGTGTATTCCACTCCTATCATATCTCTCCCATCCCTTCCCCCTTACTTCTGGGTTTCCTCCCGGTAAGGAGTGGTTAGAGCTTGAGATGTTAGGTTTTCTACAGAGCTATCTTTTCATGGAAAATCTTTGTTAATGATTTTTACTTGTTATAGATAACATTGTTTATTTAACGGTTACATATGTTTACGCTAGTGATCTGCTTTTGACCATAATATTTTTTCTCGTTGTTGTACATAATTGACTCGACTTGAAGTAATCTATCATTCCATTTGTACTTGCAAATTACCTTTCCTTTCCTTCTAATTTCATTTATTACGGCGAACGGTTCTGACTAATAATACAGTTGAACGTGTAATGCTTTGGTTGTTGAAGAGCGTGATTCTGTTGTGAAGTTTACCACTAGTTCTGTTTTTTTTTAACTTCGCTGTTTTCTAAATGTTATTTGCGATAAATTTTTTATTGGCTTATATAGAAATGATGTATACGTTTAGATGAGAGCATTGGTAAGAGGAGAAACAATGAAGGTGATACAATTGAAGTGAAAACACTAGGATAGCAGTGAGATTAAACTTAGTAATTGAGCATTTATTTACTTATTTGTTTATTGACATAAGCATCATTAGTCCCGGGCAAATCCGTAATTGCAGTACGCACAAGTTATTTGAGACTGGTGTAGCTAAGGGAGGGCATCGAATTAATACCAACTATAGGGAACACCAAAGGCCAAGGTATCCCGATTAGAGAGTCTTCAAAGGCCTTAAATGTTCCCTTCAGCTTGTTTTGATACGATGCTTCCAAGCCTATGAGATTCCGATGCAAATTTTCCAATTTTAGAGAAATACAACGCTTTGTACAGTGTACTATAACAAAGCTTACGTTTTGTAAATATCAACAATTACAGCCTTCGAGGGCCTTGTAATTTATAGAAACACGCAAAAAAACAGCCTCAATTAAGTACAATTCATTTGCTGAAAGGGAGCGAGTAGAAAAAATCCTGGAAGTTGCTATCAGGAGCCAATCTCACTGTAGCTGTCCAGAAATACCACACTATTATGTGGATCAAGCAACCCGATTAAAATTTGCATAGCTGTTAATGACGTTGATTCAATGAATGTTTGGATGAATGCCAGTATTTTTATCCAGCGCAGTATCTAGTCCGGCATGTGATCCATATATGATTGTTACGACTGCCTGCGTAGGTATTTCCCCATCTGTCACGGGTTGTTCCTCTGAATAAGAAAAAATTGTTAACATTGGTAACGATATGTGAGAACACCAAATTCCTACAGTATGACTGATCACCGTTGAATGGCCCGAATGCATCCACGACCACAGGAACAAAGATTCTGCGTATTTTCTTGGTCCCGCCGTCCCTCATCCTATCCCCTTAACCCATACATGGCTTGCAGTAGCCAGCCCATGTGCAAGTCAGTGCTACTATACCTCCAGACGAATCTGGTACTGATTAATCGCACCCGGAGAGATGGAGTGCTTGGCTGGCCTGGGCGAGTACCGTCCTGTGATTCAATCCTGGGTCCATACATGCAATAGTGCACCACATTACCCTACGCCATCTCTGCAGTTCAGGAAGACACTTCTACGGATTGCGGTCGCTTTGGATCTCCTTGCCCCACGATAAGAATAGAAATCGATTAAGAGGCGTTTCCCAAAGTGACTGATTAATGCGGTCATGTCTTATGCTCGATCCTTCAACATTCCACGCTCCGTTCTACGGCTGGTAGCGTACCCATTACTCAAATTTCGTGTCCACATTCGTCATAACGAGAAGATATGCATATCTCCGTTATTAGCATAATCTCTGATTAATTGATGACATAATAGGTAACTGAAATCATCAATCATCAGCGTCTTTGCGGACAATGGGTAAGATATGTAGAGCCGAGAAAATCTCAACGAACACTTATCGGACCGAATGATCTGTGTTGACCGGTCAAAAACACCTACGTAATGGAACCCACGGTTGAACCCCTTACGAAAAATTGTAAATAATTAAGCTGATCGATTATTAATTTTCTTCGTTTCTCGCAGAGCAGCATCGCAATAGGAAAAATTATAAATAGTTAAACTTATAAAGCTAAGTTTTCTACGTGTGGTTTTGTAGCTTTGCAAGAAAAATTTGCACTGGTCTAGTCAGCAAACGGTATTTAACATACTCTTATTGGGGTGCTAGCTTTTTTTTTGAACTAACAAAATTTTGTTTGCTAAAGATAGTTTGGAAAATGGAGACTGAAGAATCGGTCTGGAACATGTAAGTTGATGGCAGAGCGCGCTACAGTAAAATCATTCAAATCCGGTAATGTGAAATGGAGTGTGATACGGGCTTAAGATTGCGCCACGCACTATTTTTCGTTCAGAATGGTACGAGCATTTTGAAGCTTCGAGAGAATTTTGACCGATGCAAAAACTCTTTGCACATGTGCAAGCGAATGAAATGAAGAGATTAAAGATTTTCTTTGCATCGTGATGATTCTATGAGAATCTCAGAGTCTAAGAGATGGTAAGTAACAGCTTGGAAGGTCGAAGACAGAGCTTTTTCGTTTTATGTTTTTTTTTATGATTTTTACAGCGCTCTATCCTAGTGGCTCTATTCCTGCGGGACTACCAGGTGAGAAAAAAATATCCGACATGAAAAAAATTTAAACTGAAGGCAAGTTCGATTTTGAGCTCCTGGAGCGGAACTAAATATTTTTCTTACATATTTTTCATTGAAGCCTACCTATGATTCTGAAAGAATCGCGAATATCCGTAATTATTGGAGTTGTAGTATGTAGAGGATCGCGAATATGCATAGTTATAGGGAGTATACTGAGAATAATAGCCGTAATAAGGAGCGGCTGAACGGTATTGCTGCGGCCACGAGTACAGAGGCGGTTGCCGGTAGTAGTAAGCTTGTCGCATCGTTGGTTGATAATATGGTATCCTGTAGTAGGTATACGGTGAATATCGGTGCTGAGTAGGTGTAGAGTAAGAGAATGAGTTGTACGACTGGCATCCATGCCCAAATTTGGAGTCAGCAACCATACAAATAACTGCTGCTGCAAAGGCCTGTAGGGAACTGAAGATGGCCGTAGAAAAATTCAGACGCATGGCTTAGCTTGTTGTTTGCTCGGATAGAGGTCGAAAACTTCAGAAAGCCGAAAGACCCCTGGAGTGGAGGTGGTGATCAACGATGGTAGGGGATAAATAAGCGGCGAGAACTATTTGACCGTTATAGAGAAATCGGCCACCGTAGGCATCAAACGCGACACCCGCCGATCTCATCCATCACCATTGTGATAGCTGGAACACAACAAAATTCGTGTTAATTGAACCATAACCGGCGACAGCAGAGATGTTCAAATGGAAAGACAAGGAGGCTTGGCAGACTGACGGCAATCTGCGAAAATACCGGTCTTTTTAGTCTAAACGGCACCGCAAGTCTTCTTACTTGATCTCTGAGCCTGGACAGTTAGTTTTAAGGATGTGGATTTCCCATGTTGCTAACCAAATCCACAATCACTTAACATACAGTACCGAAACCCACAATTACATAACATACAGTACCCACATAGCATTCTATTCAAGGAGTCTTGGTAGTTAACGAATTTCCGAAGGGTTCTGGCTTCTGTGTCATCAAGTCCCAACGCTGTCATACACACCCTTTAGGCTGTTCATACTAGGCGCGTTGCCGAGTCAGAGTAAACCCTGCCGAGCGGGTACCAGGGGCAACTGCCGCGCAATCATGCCGCTCGTCGCGCGCGACTTATTCGCAATTTTGCGGCGGTGCACGTTCATACTCAATACGTTATTAATTACAGTAGCGAATCTGAAAAAAGGTCGTTTGGATCCCATCGCCTTCGATGTCACGATGATGATAGTTCTAACGTGGGAACTAGATTAGTCCATACAGTAGCGCTCAAAAGTCTTCGGTGAAATGGCTCCTCAGCCGGACTTCCCAGTCGTAACTCCTTTCCTACTGGATTTAATCATGCGAATTTTCTATATTTGGAGCGTGGGTGTATTGTGGATATTTACCACTATTAACTTGCAATCTTACCATGTTCAAGATATCCCGAAGAGCGTGAAATCAAAATCGACTGAAAACACAGATGATGGCCCTTCTGGAATCTCTTTCCTTTTTGTCATGTCTAAGGTGTACGAGCGGTAACGCCGAACACAATAGATGAGAAAAGCGCTCATAAGATGCGAATAAGTGCAGACCTCAACAACTTTACTTTGAGCAAAATCTGCTACCGCAACAAACACCTTGCTCTATCTGTGGATATTGAAGTTTCGCAGTCAAATAGTGTTGGGTAAGGTGAAATACGCTCTAGTTAAACATATCCAAATGTCGCGCGATTTGGTCTATTTAGAAGAAAGTTATGAACGAAAAAGCGTCGAACCATTTCACCGAAGACTTTTGAGCGCTACTGTATGTCAAGTCTCAGACCTTTACAGACCTCTTGTAACTCTCTATGGAAGTCTAAGGTTGAAGGGTTGCTACGCTGGAACTCACCAGTCAGTCCATGACGTCTCATCTTCTCAACTCTTCAAAGAAGTTAGTCTAGTCACCTAATGGCTCAGTGAGACTATGTAAATAGTCAGAAAAGCCAAGGAAAAGTTATGTGGGAAGATGAATTCCGAAGGCTCGTAGACCTCAATGGGAAAAACTTAGGCGTGAAAAAATCATGGCTGAGATACCGTAACTATAACCATAAGTGACTATACTGTAGCAGATTTCTCCCAGTATGGTTTCTATTTCGTTCTCGTGTGTTTCCTCACGGTAACATACCACATTAAGGTTTCCGTTCTTCTTGGTTTTGGCCATCTTTGCGGCACAAACTCATTCCCAGCCATCAAATATGCATCAGCAGTTTTTAGGATGTCAAACGATTTCTCGGGGTCTCCCGTTTTCTTTCAGTCTCTATCGTTGACATTCTTTTCTAATTTCCGGTAGGTGGCCGTCTTTTCACGATGTTTGCTTTTCACTCCGCATAGCAATCCACCTACCCAGCTTCATGTGACTTCCCCATCGATCGATACCGTTCTCTTTAATTCTTCTTCATCTTCTTCATTATTTTCTTCCTCCCAAAGTCAACTAGTTTGTTCGCAATGAGATTTCTAACCATGATGCCTACTGTGCGTCAACCGGAGGCGACTTTGCGGTTCTGATACGTTGCAGCTGCCTGGTCGGAGGCTAAAATAACTTCTTTGGTGTAATTTCTTTTTTTTCTCCGATTTTACAAATTGACGGAAGCGGCAGTACCCAGTGTAACTCACCTATAAGTCCGTTGTCCAGCAAACCAATGGAGTGCCAGTAAAATCTCGATTGTCTCGGTAACGAGCAGAAATATCCCGAAGATTCCACTCCAATCACCCAATACCAAACGAATCGAGTACTGTTTACCCAGGACTGACATAAATCAATCTGGTGATCGAGGTGACGGCTATCCAGGTATTGACATTCCAAGATATCCAGTCGTTATCCGCTCCGGTTCAATAGTTCTATGATCATCTCCAATGGATGTTGTTCTCAGTGACGTACTTGGACCAGCTGATCAACAATTGCTTGACGAATGGGAGTTTCCTGATCCGTAATTAGAGCTTTAGGTTTTCTTATAAAAAATGCGCTGAGCGGCTAATCCTGAGCATCAGTCCCTCACTGGCGCTGATCGTACGCTCAACAAGTTTGCGTAGAGCTCACGTCTCTGAGAAAAAACAACAATAGCTTCTCGAGGTGTACACGTGGATAACCTGCTTTTTACTTTTTTTTTCGGTTCTCCCTTTTATTTGAGCATACTATGGGATACTCAGATTCCCTCTTGTCCTATTTCAAGAGACCATTAAAGCAGTAAAGTCCAAACGGAGCGTACTTTTTCGAGCATGGATGTGGCACAGCCGTTAAATGGTGAAGCTTCTGGCTGCTGGACCGGGACTAAGAACTGCTCGATGTCCATATTAGATTTGCATGTTTTGAAGGTTTCAGTAGAGATTAATCCAAATTAACGACCTTCCTATGTCTTGTACCTTAGGCTCCTGGATCTCTTCATCTGATGCTGTCTTATCAGTCTCTTCAGGCCGTGCGTTGAGCGTTCGACTTTTACTCGGGATCAAATAGTCTCATTTTTACTGCTCCTTGGAAAAAGACGCTCGACACGGAACTCCCAATCAAACTACATACTTCTTAAACTAAATTTACATTTTTAAAATTTTTTCTCTCGAAAATTCCAGGTGAATGGATCGATATTCTCCACGACCTCCTCCACGAAGCTACAGTAATTTGAATGTGGATGTTCACGATAACCTTATACGCCCCGTGCCTCAGCGCAGTCCATTGACAAAGGTCCGGCCTAAGGCAGATTTCAAGATAAAAGTTTTTCTTAGTTATTGGGAGCGTTTGAGAATCTGTACTTCTGTAGTAAGGATGGATTACACAGTTCAGAATACTGAGGGCGCAACTTTCGAGTAATCTCAGAAATTCCTGGGTAGAACATTTTGTTATAGCAGTACGGTAGGAATGCTCGCAACTGCAGTAGTTGGATCGGGTGTTGGGAGTTTTTTTTGCAAATGCTTGAAACCCACAAACACCTTGGCCCACTGTAGGAAAAAGGACTCTTCAACATTGAAGAGGAGATGGAAGGACGTAGTTATGATAAATAATCGACAATGATGCCGAATATTTTTACAAAATTTTTCTCCGCAAAACTCTGCAAGTTGCTCAAAATGCTCCCAAACCCCGCAGGGATTTGGAAAAAAGAGCAAACAAGTGTAGAAAAAAAGACTTTTCATCCATTGCCGTAACACTCTAAAAAAATCATTGATAATTTTCAGCAAGTAAACCAACTAGCCTACGAGATACCCAAGAACAAATATGCTCAAAATCCCTGGAATTACGCCCCTGAATTCCTCAAAGTAAGTTCGACAGTTTTTTTTGAACTCATTCCATTTGAGGCTTTGTGTAGAATCTATTAATTTGAAAGTTTTTCCTCTACATGCACCTTTTTAACTGTAGGTATTCGGTGACGTTCGAATTCATGTAGGTGGAAGAGCTGTATTCGATTGTGTACTTCTGGGTAGCCCAAGGCCAAAGGTAACATCTCCATACTGGAATTGCCTCAGTCCCTTTTTCATTTTATTTTGCCTTTTTCGGAAGTTAACTCCATTTGCGTAGCAGAATGAGCATGTTGCAAGTGATTCGCAAAATTTACATCCGCCAGAATCTATATCGTGTCCAATTGCATTTGACTGCTGATGAAATCAAGTCTCTGCTGGGAACGCTATGAACAGTTTCAGAGTAGAAGGTGTGATAGTCGATGTGTAGACGGTGGGAGCGAGCCACGAGCTAGTGAAAGTTGAAACGTAAGAAAAGAAAACCAAAAAAGCGTAGGAATGACTCAAGCACTGCTTCGTTTTGGTGACTGGAAAAATTAAGAGACTAGTGAAAACAATCAATTCGAGACTTTTCCAGTTGTATGGATTGCTTGATGCTCATCAGTTTTACCTTATTTGCTCCCTGTTATCATTTTCACTCGTGTTACTGCCGTCTTTTGAATTATTAAGTTTTATTTCAAATTTCTTTGATTGTCACGGCGGGCTAGTCAGCGAGAGGTGTCGCTGAAGACGTTTTCGGTCCAAAACGCCTCTCCCCTTTATTTTGGCTTTGAAACAATTTTCAGTAAATTGTATTCTAGTTTCGGACAAAATAATTATGTTGATAACCCATGGTCCCTTATGGACCCTTATGGATATGTCCAAGAGTAAAAACTTAGATGCATGCAAATCACTGAACATGCAAACCTATTTTATACAAAAAACTGGCAAGGATTATGTAAAAAAAATCATTTGCGCAGGTGTGTTGGTTGTTCAACGATGAGAAGTTGATTTTCAAAGACGTACAAATCGACGATACTGCTGATGTTTGTCGACTGACTATACCGTATGTTATGCCGCATCATTTCGGTGAGCTTTTCCATTGTTTCGATAGGCAAATATATAAGAATGCAGTGTGCTGTCCATCGTCCTTCATATTTTGTTTTACGACCAGAATGAATATTTTTTGTTGATCGAAATGGAATTTTACTTCCCTTCCGATAATTCCCTTCTCTTCTTTATTATTCGACTCTGTCAGTTTTGATTTTTCATTCATTGCTGCACAATTTCATGCGTGCTATCACGAGCTTGGCGTCATAGCGTGGCAGTGCTCGCGGAATCGTAGGAATAGACAGCCATGGGAATGCAGAACTCCATGAACCCTGTCGGAACCCATCTCGCACCTCCACAATTACGCCATTCACCTGTTCTTTACTTACCTAACTTACCTTTTACTTTGCTTGTGGCTGACCCTGCGTTTACACAGTTCTACTTCCCTACCCAATTAGCTATTCTGAGGCTCCGAACACACAGGTTCTTTACATACCCACTCACTCCATTCAGATTATACTGTGGAGCAATGGAAGAGGCAAGAAAACCGTATGATTTCATTAGGCAATATTATAAGTGGTGTACTAGTTTGCGGCCATACTCAGTTACCGTAACCATATTTCAGAAAGACTTTTGTCATTAGTTTCTTTTCAGGCACATACACTGTTTTATGCGAAAACGAAGTCGGACGAGCTGTGACGTCGGCTGAACTATATCCATTGTAAAAATCCTCTTTCTGTAGATTAAATTCTGTATTTGCTCGTTACTAATACGGAATGTCTTTTCTGTCGGTTTCATTCAGAAAAGCCAATAAATATGGTGCTCTTCCAGATTTCTCTATGATCTTCTTTTCTAGGCCTACTTACATAGCTTCATTTGCTTTTTGAACTCTCTTTTCTTCAAAGTCAGCGGATTGGGCTCAGGTGATTCAATAGATCTTCTTCCTGTTTAAAATACCAGTTGGGTCACCCGGTTAACGCCGGACCCCCATTCCTTACTTTTACAGAGCAGTTAGCAAATCTCCCCTCCCCTCTTCCCTTTAAATGAAGAAATGTAGTGAAATAGAGCTAGGTTTTCCATATCACTACCTTTATCGTAATCATAAGCTTTTGCGGACGGACACACCGACATACCGACATACAGACATACCGACAAACACACAAACCGACAAATCGACACACCAAGTTTCTGCTTTATAAATGAGAGAGATAGGTAGAAACTCACTATTTCCATCTCAAAACAGAAGGTGCCTTGGAATCACGATTTCTTCTCACGTGAAATATGCACGAGCGGCATCAAGCACATGTACTTCTGGCTTGCAGAAACACGGCAAGACTAATTATCGAAATGGGTTATCATCAGTTATCAAAGATACGGAATGATATGGTGTGGGTATAAAAACTGCTGTTTCTCATCGCATCATTCTGAATCGTGTCAAAACCTACTCGGAGTCTCCATGTTAAAATTTCTACGATTCCTTTTCCCAAGAAAAAGAAGTCGTCGCTTCAAAAGGAGAGTGGATCGTTATCGAGTAGTAAACTTCGAAGAAAGCAGCCATCAGGAACAAAGTCGTACTTCACATATAAATCGGTTACAACCATATAGTGAATTAATGGGAGGAACTTTGGAGAAGGCGAACTGCGGCCTGACTGCAGGTAAGCTTCTTCCTGACTCATATATTCGCGGGGATTCCTTAAGCAGTACATACAATGTAGTCGGTTTGGGTTTCAGCCAAAGTTCGTTATCTGGTCAAAGGCAGCGAAGACTATGACGTACCCAGGCTTGCATGGGAGATTCAAGTAGACAATCGCATAAAAACAATACACTCTACAACAGGCAAGGTCCAGGTGTCGATTTCCGAATCGATACCCGCCCAGACCAACCAAGCCATCAATAGCTGGGTTCATTTCTGCTACTCTTTCTGGGCTCACTAGGAAGGATAAAGCCCTCACTCCAAAATCGTCTGGCCAACGCAAATCATTGTAAGGCCACATACCCATTCGATGCGCCAATAGGATCTAAAATGAGTGTCGAGGGTGTGACGCATACTTTTTCTACGTGAATCTGTTCCCTGCCGATGAAGTTAGCGAATTTTCAGAAAATTCCCTATACCACAACTATAAAAGTCCTCGTGTACGACGTTTATACCGCTCTCAGTCAAAGCAAGAACTCCTAGACAACAGAAATCTTGAAAATTCTTTCAAGAAGCGATGTGATGAGATTATTTTCTCGTATGCTTTCTTTTGACAAACAAAAAAGCTCTTATCTTCTCTGACATCAAGAATTTCAGTGTTGTACAAAACACAACAGGCTTGATAGATGCTCGCTGTAAGGATGAGAACACAGGGGACGACAAGGTCGCAGATGCCATACGCTATGCTGAGTATCAGCGTCAATTTGCTGTCTTTGAAAACAACGAGGTGCTGCTCAACAACCATTGGTATTCAGTAAGCAAATCAAGCTAAAGAAATATCAAATGGCTACAGAGTTGCTAGTATAGTTGAAATTGCGGGCACGTGTAGACTGTCGTCTGTTGTAGTTGCGTAGTTGTAGTGTAGTGTATTCATTGATGGAGGTACATGCAAAAGGCTAGCACCCTATTTGACAGGATTAGTGACCTATCAATAGAAAATGGGGGCGGTCTAGAGAATTCACATGCTCCTCCAGTCCCGAAGGTGTCATTAAAGCCTGGAAATGACTCCATTCTTGCATGTAGAGTGATAAGGGGAAAGTCGCAATACAAGTTCCCCGAAGCATATGGAAACTCCTTTTCATTGAGTGCTATCGATGGGAAGGATCTAATCCCTGCGGAGCTTCTGAACGAACACTAAGCAAATGAGTGGTACTAACGTGTTTTAGTTGTTCAATGCTAATGTATGGTACAACATTGGCTCCCTCTACGAAAGACGAGCAAGAGAATTGTTGGAAAAAATGAATTCAACGGTGAGTTTTCTCTGTCCAATATTGCTTTCGAGAGCGGAATTAGTGACAAGCTGGGAAGGTTCAAAATCGCTGAAAAACCGAGAATGTTAGAGCCTACACCGGGATTAGAGGGCAGGCCAACGATCTTGTCTTCATCTTTCGAAAGACCTAACGGCATGTCAAATTTTTAAAGTGACATAATACGAAATCAGCATGAATGCATTGCTAAGTTCCTGCACGATACAATACACAGAAAACGTTGGTAGACCTTTGGCAGGTTCTTCGGGTGGACATGCTCACCGAAAATGCTACTCTATCTCATTATAGCCGTTACCCACCAGTCCATTGGCTCCTTGAAGCCATACCTCTGCTTTATCAGATGATATGTCCCATGTCACCGTTAAACATTCAGTAGACCGGTAGATAGCGACCCCAAAAAGACATTTATATTGCTCGAAATGGGACTTAGCCCTGAATTCGTCAGGTTCAGAAGGCTCACTTAGATACTGGCTTTGCTCCACACCACTAACTTGACCATGAACGGGCAATTTCCAGGTGTTTAGTTCGGGTATCTGTGAACGGGACATTAGCTCTTACTATTTGCAGATCACTTTGAAAGATAGTACCTTCCTACTTAAGATTTCCCTGCCAGCCCTTGGCTTTCCTTGACTTGCTTCAATCGGTGTTGTAGAAAGGATAGGCTTAATGGTTGACGTATGTGTTGCGATGATCGGCAGGGTAAAGTGCCAAAAGGGTGCATTATCGCGAGCATGGACGTTTGGGGAAAGAATTGGGGATTGGGACTTCAAGATTTTTCATTATATCTTGTGCTTGGAAGTGTCTAGAAGATCAATGATCCCAGATTCTAACCGAAATCGATCAGGATATGGACAACAACGCTATTTCTAATGAAGTATCAGTCATTGATGAGAATATGCTAAGAGCGCTCTCTTGCTACTGGTAAGTAAGCCGGGCTCATAATAATAAGAACAACATTACGTTGAAAATTTCAATTCGTCGCTTCGAAATTCAAGTACTATTGAAGTCAAAATACAAGTAACTACTGGACTAATAGTTTCTTGTATCCAAGATGTTCCCCGGATCTGACTGTTTTGATTCGCTCAGCTAGCCTGTTTGGGCTGTAGACATCGAATATCATACGCAACCTTTCCCGTCAAACTTATTTTTGTTGAAAATTTGTCTCCAAAGTACGACATGTATTTTTGAAGGTGGGGGCGGAAACCCATGCGGGAGGGCTAGTGCTTGAACCTGCACCCAAAGTGATATTATGGGAATCTCCTCTAGATGTTAAATAATTTGAAGCACCAGAACTTTGTGCAGGTTGTTCTCAGACTTCGCAAAACTGTAAAAATCCGAAAGCTTTTTTTCCAAACCACTGGTTTCCCTAAAATACCCGACCAGTTCACCGTGAAACCATCGTGAACCTCAGTGTGGGTTGTCGATTGAAAATTCTTCCATTTGTGCTGATCAACAGGGGCCGACTTCAATTCTCTAACGTTGGTCACTTTTTTAGTGAAATTACTCTAAGTGCCTTAAACTTTCAGTAAAAGTGTGCTGTTTACGAAAACGCTCAACGACTATGACAGGGAAGGAAATCTTTATGGTTGCATTGGAAACATTCTACACCTTCTCGGAAGCCACGAAGAAGCCATTGGCTTCCACCTATGGGTAAGATTATTTTAATGAAGACTATTATAGATAGATTAAATTGCCTCTTACATGATACCTTGAATAGCCTCGCGGGGAGAAACGCTTCGGAAAATTGGGTGGAACTCATTGTGTAAGCCGAGTAAGGCCTATACAGCGAGTTTTTAGGCAATGGTAAGCTACATGCTGGGGTTTTGGTCATAAAAAATGCGCAAAGGATATACAGAATCTCCGACCATGTTACCGTAACGCTGAAGATGCAGTCGATAAAATTAAGTGTGACATATGGTTACTTAATCGAGTAATTTTTTTTCAGCGATTGGATCTGGCTCGTCAATTGGGCGACGGCGAAGGAGAATACCGAGCATTACAGAACATTGGTAATGAGTATGTCGGTTTGTCACGATTTGGAGAAGCAGTACGGAGATACAAGTATGTGCAATTTGATCTTTCACGCTACGGTAAGGTAATCAATAAGTGTCTCGAGCATTGTGTCCCAAAGCACCCTAAAAGCAGCGTTTCGCTCAGTCCCAGTTCATGTTTCTTATACTGTTAGTAACCATTCAGTGAAGCGAAATTGGTGGCGATCCGGATGAATGACGTTCAGCGGAAGCAACGTTGTCAAGAACTCATCGAACAATTCTCTGAAATGGCCTCAAAAAAGAGGAAAGCGACTGGACGCTCATAAAAACTAATCTCGATATGGAATAATCATTGCAAATTGACAATGGCCTTAATCGTGTCTAAATAAACAACGATTAAAGGAGCCATGTCTCAGAAGACTGGTTGATACCTCTTCTCCTCTCAGTTTGAAATTCCTCTCCATTGTATACACTTTCAAGTGAGTATTGATTTTACGCGCGCTCATCAATTCTCGATGCCACAACATGGTGGTGGTGCGAGAAATAATGCTCTGTTTGTCCCTTAGGCCTGAATTCATGCAGCTGTTGCCGCCAGGTTATGGTTGCAGCAGCAGCTGGATCGGATTTGTTTTGGACCAAGTGGATCGAATCCGAGCGACCACGTTATGCAAAGAAATCCACCACCGGCTACGTGTCATCAAAAGATTTCAGCGGTCTATTCAAAAATGGAGATCCCCTTCTAGGCATATATTTAGCCCATGAAATCGTTGAGACAGGGCACTTATCCGTCAGCTCCAATTTGGATCTATCGGCAGAGGAAACTATCGTAGCCAACAATTTTTCCACTCGTTGCTATGTTCGAGACAAAAAAAGAGCAACAAAGGTCGATAAAGGTGTGAAAGTTCTGTTGGGAAACGATATTATGGGCGGCTGGAGACCGATACGGCTCTCCTTGCCACAAGGCCACAGTGTTGTTCAAAATGGTTTTAATCGTGCTTGAGCTCAATAGCTAAACTCATTGAACTTTATTATGACTAGTAACGACTTCAAAAAAAAGTGAAAAACAATAATAAAGCTCCAAATGTATAGCAAAAAATAGTTAAAACAATAATCTCGTACAAAACCCAACAGGAACCACTGAAATGATACATATTTTGTATTGCGACTGTGAAAGATAGGTTTAGAAATGAAAAATCTCAGCGAAGGGCGAATCGCTCGGAATATGTCAACATGGGCAAATGTACATGCTTGTCAAAGTATCCTACAATACTCCCATCTTAAAAATGTACTCAACTGGTTCAACTTCTTACGAAGAAATATTGAAATCTAGTCGGTAAGCTTTAAAAGGAAACCAATTTCATAGCTGCAGGGAAGATAATCGAACGGACTAAACAAGTGTAGGTCCTTGGATTGGGTCCACAGTGAGTATCAGAAGGTGCCTTTCTTCTGTTGCAGACTTATAGCATTGATTATTTGCTTTGTGAAGTAACTGCCTAATGATCGGTGAGTTTCAGTCACCACATTTAAAATCATCTACTCTGTTGATATCGTCTCATTTCCGTTCCTTACCGCTGTCGAAGTGACATAAATGACAAGCGATTTGATATATAGAGCCCCGACGACAGCTGATAAAAGACTGATATGGCCAGCCTTGCCAAAGAACGACCAGCATTTTTCAAGCAACGGCATTCTATCTCTGAAAGGAGACAGGATGAGTTTCTGCTAGAAAATGAATGATTTATGGGAACTCAGGAACAGCTACGGGTTTCGTATGAAATTGAAAGTGTATAGGAATGGTTCCCGGCAACTACCACAGAAGTAGAAGGGTGTCAGCTGTCCAGATGCTCTAGAGGAATACACTCTAACACATACAGGGTGAAGATCAACCGCTCAGTTGCACTATACCGGCTCAGAAAAATAGCGCCCACCCACACCCTATTTCACTTCACTCAACTTCCCAGAGAATGATAAATGAGCATCGTCAGGAAGCTAAAAACAACGACTTATTCCCCCGTAATTAACTGTACATATACATTGAATCCCGCAAGCGATTGAGAATGGGAGTTGGTATCACGGGTGGCCCTCAATTGGGAATGATTAGGGCAGTAACTAATGCTTAACTTCTTTTCTAGGACCTCAATCTAAAAAGTGGGAGATCAAATGAGCTTTTGCTGAATTGAAGCAACGTACCGCTTTTGCAAGGCTGCAACGTTGAGAGGCGGTCCAGGTTGCATAGAGTACATAAAATGTAAAACGGTATCCTGAAAAAAAAGACTGGGATTTGCATTGCTGCCAGCTGAATTGACGGAGATTGAGCTTAATACACTTGAGTCTAGGAGCAGTTGCTCGCTTCTTTCATGTTTGTCTTTTATGATAGTTTTCAATATCTTCGTTATCATTTCTTACCACTCTCTCTCATTTCGTCATTTACATACAGTAGCGCTCAAAAGTCTTCGGTGAAATGCTTTGACGCTTTTTCGTCCATAACTTTTTTGCTAGCAGACCAAATCGCGTGAAATTTGGATATGTTTAACTAGAGCATATCTCACCCTACCTAACCCTATTTCACTGCAAAGCTGCAACATCTACAGGTAGAGTAAGGTGTTTGTTGCGGAAGCAGATTTTGCTAAAACTAAAGTTGTCGACGTCTGCACTTATTCGCACCTTATGTGCGCTTTTCTCATAAATTGTGTTCGGCATTGCCGCTCGTACACTTTAGACATGACAAAAAGGAAAGAGATTTTAGAAGGACCATCATCTGAATTTTCAGTCGCTTTTGAATTCAACCTCATTGGGATATCTGGAAAATGATCAGATTGCAGGTTAATAGTGGTAAATATTCACAATACACCCACGCTCGAAATATAGAAGTTTCGCATGATTAGATCCAGTAGGAAAGGAGTTACGACTAAAAAGAATGTCTGAAGAACCATTTCACCGAAGACTTTTGAGCGCTGCTGTAGGTTTATATTCTATTCCATTCTCATCCAGCTTCTGTCAGCTGTTCACATCAATTTGTCCTTAGCTGCGGTGAGATGCCTTCAGCCCTTCGTTCTGTTCCCGTATTCCCAAACCCGACGTCAATCTCGTGTTGCTTAGTTCTATCTTGTAAAGAGTTGCTCACCTGGATCCACGTAGGCATGAGGCTGAGCGGTACGAAGCAGAATATTGCGTCCCAGCCAGGGGAGTACCTTTAAAAAGGGAACTAGAGAACCTTTACAAAACCTCCAACTCTCTAAATCTCATAAGTCACGGCTGAATCGTTTCATAACTTTTTCACGGTCATGTATAACTAAAAAAATTGACTGTACCTCAATCTTGGCCAGTAGCCAAATAATGCATGGATATAACTATCGACAACCCAGTGAAGATTCGGGTTTGCTACAAGATTTACTCCTGTCTGCCATGCGATTTTGACTGAAAGACAGCGAAATTATGATCACAGTAAATTTTTAGGGAGAGAAGCTTCCACGAAATCACCCAGGCCCAGATAGCTGAATGATCTGAATGATTTCAACGAAAGTATTATGCTTACAGTTCTCTTTGAATTGTTCGCCATATTCATTCTTCACAGCTGTTGGTAGTTTTTCCCATATCTGGAACGGAAAACCTATCCTTGCGAAGGTGGGCAGGTAAAAGTGAATGGGAATCACCTTGTTAACTCTGGCATGCTGAGCTCCTTCACAAAGCAATTCCGTTTTGAAGGCACCAGGTTCCAATATGTGAACGGACACCCCGAAGGGGAGCATTTCCAGTCGCAGACAGTCCATATAAGCTTCAACAGCGAATTTTGCCGTGACATAGGGACCAACATAGAGACCATGGAGACGGCCAGCTGTTGATCCCATCGTTACAACTCGTCCCTAAAGTTTTAGAAGGATTCATAGCTGACCTTAATATATTTAATATTCTCAGCAAGACCCACAAACCTTGCTCTGTTTGATCAGAGGTAGAAAACTGTGACAAACTCGAACTGCTCCCAAAGTGTTCACATTCAATGATGCCAGGTACTCGTTGGTAGAACACCAGTCGTCAGGGCCAAAAATTGTAAACACACCAGCGTTGTTTACAAGGCCATGAAGCTGAGCTCTCTAGAAGAATCGGTAAGAATCAAGACAACCTATAAAAGCAGAAGGGAACTTTCGGTGGCAGTCGATTTAGCGATAAAACTATTTCTATTTTCAACCCCTTACCCATGAGAATAAATCTTTTTCCCATTCCAGCTATGATCTTGGTTTTTTCTAACAGTAATTTTCAACAAACCTGGACTGTAAGTATGCTTTCAACCTCCGCTTTTGCCCTTATAACGCTCTCATCGCTAGTGATGTCGATTAGTACCGTATACAGTTGGCCACCGTGGAGTTGATGGGCACATTTGATGAGATCCTCACGGCCCTAGAAATCACAAAGACGCTACTTGTCTCTTCAGTTGGAGCCCTACGATTTCGAAAAAATTGAAGCAAATTATCCCAATCATTGTTTTATCCAATTACTGTTTTCGGAGCTTTATAATAAGCAGTGAAGCCCATTAGGATAGTTCTTAATCTGCTCAATCAAAATTTTTCAAAATTGGCCGTTGGGTGGACGCTAGTGAGATTCACCAAGGAATTGCCATCGAAATCTTACAGCTTCAACACCACGACTGGCGTTTTCCGGTACCGAAGCGAAAAAATCTGAATGTCGATGAACGCACGCAAAATGTTCAACGTTCTGGGACGACACTAGGTAAAGTACCTCGATTTCACCACCACTAACCACAGTTCCACAATAACCCATAGCCCTACTTAGCCCAGAATCCATCTACAAAATCCAGGAGATTAATGGACGACGTAGTAGCCGTGATAATTAAGAGTGTCTTGGGTGCTGATCAATCTCGATTGAAGTGCCACTCCCTCCATCCCCCATTCAAAATTCATTCAAAAGTTCAGGAGTTCAAAAGAACTAGTGCTTTGAACGCGTGAGGTATTCAATGGCTCGCTGTGGCAATTTAATGAGCAAACCACAGTCCTCAGCCTCTCAGACAAGTGTGCTACCAGTACCAACTAGTAGATCTAGAGGGTATGCAGGGCTTGATTGGCCTAGTTTGGATCAGTACTGGAACTGATGGAACTGTGAGTGCGATAGTACCTGGGATTGCGCCAACTTCGCCAATATTGTATTGTTTATTACGGTAACGGTGATCATAAACACCTCTGGAAGCCAAATACCACTGGAAGTAAGGGGAAAAGGCAGTAATCAAAGGATGTGGGACAGTCAAGGGAAGAACCGTTAACAGATTTAGTCAGCCGTCGATAAATTCTCGTATTTGCGGTATTAAGGCCGGCTGAGCATGATCAGCGCTCGCATGGTGTCCGTGCGGTAGCGGAACCGAACGCCATTCTCCCTATAGGGACATGGAAGGCGTACTTAGATGAACATAGATAAGTGAACGAGTAGATGAATGAGTACCAAAATAAGTAAACATTCCAAGAACGTCGACAATCTCCCCGATGTTGTCAGGCCCGAAGGTCGAACTTGCCCAAAAAAAAGAGTTATGCCATAGATAATTACGAAAATGGCGAAGAGATGGGTAAATACATAGGAATCTCAATAACTCAGTACCGTTTCAGTCAACGAAAATTCAAAATGGCAGAAATGAAATGCATGAAGAAATCAAGACGAAATAGTACCAGTGGACTCACATTTTCAGTATAGCATCCTGCGAACACATTCACTCCCATTTTCAGCAGTTTGAGTGCAAGTAGTCGGCCGAAACCGCTGTCACAGCCAGTGATAAATACATATTTTCCACGGTGACCAATATAAATATGTTCCAGAATCAATCGTTTTAAAAGAAAGTAGCCAAGTAGAGCGATTACGATCCATAGAGCTACGGATATCATGGATTCGGAGGACCAGGGTAATGCTGAGCCCTGGTGAAGTTTGTTAGAAAGCTGAAGTTGTCGTCAGGTTGCTTTGATGTTTCAGTTGCCTCTTCAATACAGTACCCTTCACCTAAAATACCACCATATATTACTGAATAGAAAGCTTCACATCGCTTCGAGTGAAATGTTTAGGAAGTTTGAAGCTCTCGAGACAAAATAAGATAGGATCTTAGACAAAGAGACCAGAGAATCCTGGGAAATTGAAGAACCATGTCCTGAAGAGGCGGTCTGACAAAGGACGGACGATGTTTGGTGTCACAACCAGGAAGTATAGGTGTCCAGACAAGAACGTTTCAGTCAAGTCAAAGAAAACAGAGAAATCACTGCGGGATTCTCCCACACAGATCAGACACACGTTTCCCACCCACGAGGTTCAACGAGATTGGGTTCGTAACTGAGATCTGGTAGAAAAACGTTGGACTTTTCTCGAAAGGTGAAAAGGGAAACTCTAAAAACTAACACATTACTTTAGGCGGAATTTTGCATTTTGGCAAGGGATGAGAAGGAGTTCACCTCAGTCTCTTGAAACTTCTTTTGCATGGCATCGAACGATTACGGCGGGTAAATTCCCTCTTAGAAATTCTTCCTTGAAAAATGTGTATTTGAAGGTAAAGGGTACAGGTGAATATAACTGAGAGGTATGCGCTAATAATCCCCAATAATCCTTCACACGAAATCACTCACAGCTAATATTTAACTAATGCTCGGGGACAACACAGGGCAGTGCCTTTCCATGAACATGAATAGGCGGCGTTATGTCACGAATATCGTACCCAAGAAAGCATTCGGGAATTATAAATCAGATGGATTAGCTTGAGACCTTTAGGGCTATGATGCCAGTTCCTCCTCAGGTTAATTTTTAGTGCTAAATATAAATACTTGCAATAATCTGCAGAAGATCCTCGAAGCTGTCCTCGAGAGGTAAATTGCCATCTTCCGGACAGGTTGAACTTCTCAACCAGTTATTGGGGATGAGTTCCTCGATCCAGGAACGAGTTTCACTCCAGCTATACATAGCTCCGTTCCAAAAGTTTTATAGTGTATATACAGGTCATAATAGGGTCTATAGTGAAATTAACAGCTTAGGAGCATAAAATGAAATGAAAGCAAAAACTGTCGCAATTAAAAATAAATTCAGAACGTAAAAAAAGACATTCAATTTGGAGAAACTACTTCTGAGTAAGTATTTGGGGTATACCGGCAATAAGAAGAAGGCGTCCCTAATCAAGTGACTTCCTTTCTGAACGAGTTTTATCTAATTCAATATCTACTTTTTGTTCGTTAGTACGTCGATTTTACCAAGAGAACTGTTCGCTTAATTTGAAGGACAGGAATTTTTGTAAAGTTGCCTGAATGCTCCTACTAGTATTATGAAATAATTCTTTCAGCAGAGAAGAGAATGAACATGAGTGTCACGAGCATGGCTATATTATTATTCAATTTTTGAGCAACCGGAAAATGAAATTCCGTGGAAATGGAATTGAAATTTGGTCAAAAAATCCTTGTCCAGCTTATTTCGATACCAGGGTCTACAGTGTCGCAAGTTCATACACATTGAGTTCCTAGTCAGGTGCTAGAGAAGTAATGACAACGGGTAGAAGGCCGATGAACACCATGTAACCTATAAAACAATGGGAAAGCGTGAGCAACTATTGTTTCCTCAAAAGGAGCCAGCTTCAGGAAAACCATCAAAAATGGCTATTTCAGTGGGCGTGAACGTGAGTTCAATTGTGAATGAGCGATGGCACGTAGGAAGGGAGACAACAGAGACCTTGTTGAATAGAAAACTAGGTGACGATATAGAAATTGACGCCGACGTGATTTGGAAGACTCGTAGCAGGGTACTCGATTCGCTCGGTCGCGATGGACAACGATGGCGGCGAGAAGTCGGTCGAGTCCACCCTATACCCATCCTATACGGAGGAGACGGAGCGTAGCCGACTGGAAAGCGATGGAGCGCCAAGAACGGAACGCTCTTCATCAACGTGTGCATCTCGGGAGTCTCTCATCATCTACAATGGACTCTGCACCTGGACACTGTCTACCTGAACCAACGTATAGCGCCATTGTTGATTTCTCCTTCGTCAACCGATGTTGTCTGGAATCTCTGCGCATCAAATGGTCATTATCTTCGGTCGGTCGGTGTTTGTTTAGGCCATACCCCCAAAAAAGCTTTTTCTCACACCTCGACAAGGTCACCGTGAAGGAGGTGTGACCAACGGATGCTATTTATCTCTTGCAACGATGCGAAACGAACCGTATCAATAAATCCCTGTCAGGACAATCCTACAGGTCATCTCCTTCCTTCGAAAAGTTTGTGTCAATACGAGGAATTTACATCGATTACAACGGATAGTTGAGCACCATATATGTATTGTCCATTGGTAGGGCATTCCCACACATTATCCACCCAAGCCAAAAAAATCTGGGATCAGTGATCTGTGGAAGGTGGACTCGACCGGATTCTCGCCGCAATCGTTGCAAATCGTAGCCCGAACAAAAATTTTCTGTATCTCTCATGGATTGAAAGATTTTCAGCTACTTCCCTTCCTATGGTAATGGGAGTATGTGGACATAATATGGCTACCATAAGTGTCACGTTGGCACAATACTGTCTCAACTACCACATGAACCCAGAAGGGAGGTCGGGCTCCAAAAGCTGAAGGGAGTGGGCATGGGTCGGCACTCATGAGATTGCGCCAAAGATGTAAAGAAATTTACATCAGCTAATAACTTTGAGAAGGGCATCGAACAATCGACTTCAGCTCAGTCAGTTCTCGGAATCCACTTGACGTCCTTTTCTCATCTTCAAGCGTCATTCTTTCTGGGATCGGAGACGTTACAGTAACTAAATGACGAAATAGCCATGCAGAAAAACTATTCTTCTGAGGAGGTGTTGGAATTGAATAAAGCTTCACCCCACAAAGTCGAATTTCGTGGGGAAGGAGTCGATCTGAGGACGGCAACTGAATAGATTCCGACATTAAGTCATGGCGAGCTGCTGGCGCTCTTTCCATCCGATCTATAGTTGGTTCCGGGTGATTCAGAAAGCTATGCCATATGGGACAGAGCATGTAGCAAAACTAAGTGATTCATTATTTTCCTACGAAAAATTCTCGATTATATTTCATTGTATTCAACAATCCTTCGAACGATGATTAATGCTTATGGATATTCACCCTATATCGTTCTCTACACGGAGGGACTGGCCGTACTTGAGCGCATGACTTTTTTTGGCATCGATTTCAAGGAAAAAGGAGGAATTTCCTTTCTCTTTTTTATACAAAAGCCAAATTAGAACAAATGTTGGGGCAAATTGTTTAACATTCAACATGCCTTCATCAGACGTTCAGAATAGTAATGACCTTCGAATGAGTATTCACCCTATATAACTCTCAGTGTTACAAAACGGCATACCGAGTATTGTTTCCTCCTTCGTACAGTAGCGCTCTGAGGTCTCCGGCCAAATGCTCTTACGCTTTTTCATTCATAAGTTTTTTGTTAGTGAAGCGAATCGCGCGAAGTTTTGATATGTTTAATCGAAGCCCATTAACCAACACTATTTGTCTGCAAGGCAGCAATATCCACATGATTAAGGGTAAGGTGGTTGTTGCGGTAGCAAACTTCACTGAAAACAAAGTTAGCAACGTCCACAGTTATTCACACCTCATCTATTGTGTTCGGCATTAGCGCTCGTACACTTTAGACATGCCAAAATTAAAGAGACCCAAGGAGGACCACTGCCCGTACTTCTAGTTGATTTTGAGTTCAAGTTCTTTAAGATATCTGAAAACATGATCAAATTGCAAGTTAATAGTGCTAAATATCCACAATGCACCTATGTTACACATGTCGAAATTTCGCCTGATTAGATCCAGTAGGAGAAGAGTCACCACTGGAAAATGCGGCTGAACAAGCATTCGGCCGAAGACTTTTGAGAGCTAATGTATATGATCTCTTCAGCCCAGTTAACCGACTTGGTAACGACAGTGAAATTTGGGTAGCATATGCAAGGTACCTGCTGCTCAAGTAATGCCTCTATAATTGTGGGGAGCATTGAGAATGAACAGACATACCGACAGAGTTACGTTACACTTGTTCATTCGCAACTGATTGAATCTGGTGTAGTGGCATGTGAACACTATCACCCGCGTATCCTCCTAGGATCGAACGTCATACCAATACTCGCTTAAGTCACACTATCAACTAGCCTTTCCCTTCATTATTGACCATTTCATTGGGATCAGACTCGTCTGGGATGATAAGAAAGTTAACATGTACATTAGGTGGCTCCCACAAGTCATTGCCTAGGCCTCATTCAGACCATTTCTGCAATTCCAAATGGAAGTCGAATGAAGAGCGCAATCCAGTGATGAAAATGATTATTGCTAGAGACTTTATCATTCATCTTCCACATTTGAAGTAGTGGTCAATAGGCGTTTATCAAAAAAACTGATCCCTCCTCATCCACATCCTCATCAATCAGCTGTAGCTTTTGTTCCGCCCATTCTCCCATCTGTCAACATCCTCTTCACTTCAGCGCTTTGCTTTCCACTACGATTACATTTCCAGATGGTTTTAACTGTAAACTTCCAATTCCTTTAGTAGATCACAGCAACTTTTATTTTGCTATTTCTCCAATTATATGAAATACTAGCATGTTCTATGAGCTTTCCATTTTTTCCGACTTGCTCTCATTGCCTGAATTTGAACTCTGTTTTCAACATAATAGAAGCTTGAGATCGGCAAGCTGTTCACTTGAGTCATCTAGCACTTCTGAGATGGGCCTTAAACCGCTACAACTTGTCCTAACTCAGTGGCTTTTGTCTCGGAAGTGGTTACTTCAAAGGAGATAAGACTTCATCACTATCACGGCTTTCAATTAAAGACCTGGAAGCAATCTCACATTTCCACACTTTCAGTATTACTCGATAAGTTGACATGAAGTAGTCCAAATTTTGTGAAGTTCAGGATGTTTTTGCCGGCCGAATTAGATTTTGGCCTAAATATGATTCGCTTTGCGTTTGCCAACGAGCCTTTAGTCGTATCACCCGTTTCCATGATTTTTGCCCTGGCAATGATCCGACTAGGGGCAAAAGGCCCCACAAGGTCTCAAATCAATTCCGTCATTTCTAAAGGTACTGCAGCAGGACATTTGAGGACCGCAGAGAGCTCCTGAATGCCGTTTATGTTCAGAAGCATCTGATGACGATATTGACGGCTACTACCCAAGCCTCTTCAGCCATCTCCAGAATGCATCAGGCGGTGTGAAAACCCACATTGCCAATGGGTTTTTCCTGGAGTAAGCATGCTTTTCACTTTTGCTGGCCAAAAATTTGATTGCTATATTCAGCAAGAATTTTTATGTCGAAAAGGAATACGAGCGGAAAATCAGGAAAGATTACAATGCCCGAGTTCAAGCGTTGGACTTCAGGATGAAGGAGAGAGCTGCCAAAGTTGGTCCTTTTTTTCGTGCTTGAGAATCCATACCCATCGAATTATTTTCAGGTAATTAATGATTTTGTCAGTGGACAAACTAAAGGCAAAATTCGTGATATAGTTAAGACAGACTCCATCCAAGGTGAATTCGTAAAAGTATTTGTTCAATCACCACCCATGTTCAATCACCACCCAGCTGTAACCAGTCAGCTATTTTACTTTCTCTCTCCAACCTCTTTTTCATCATTTCTCCTTACCCTATAAATAAGTTTCAGTAGGTAAAAAGGGCACATTCTAGATGTGGATGGGTAAGGAACAGGCCAAAATGAGGAGAGAGCGAGCAAACCCAGCTGACTCTAAATGGGACACTCGCCGGAATTCGTTCAGCCTGGGGTTTAGCTGAGCAGTTCCACCTGAAAAATGAAATTTAGAATTTAGAGATCTAAAGGGATCCAGAAAGAGTGCTAAGCAGCGTACCCAAGAGTTCTTCGCAGAAGGATTTACAACCCTTTGAGCAAATAAGGGCCAATTTTTGAATGTACTGTTCAAGAACAGTTCGAGTATTTTAGAGCAACCTAGGCCTATATATAGCAATATTTAGTAAGTGGGAAATTAATGTTATCGTTTTATTACAGGAGCATATTCGCTAGTTCTAAATGCCATTTACTTCCACGCTGATTGGCATGAAAGATTCTACAAAGGTTTCAATACTAAGAAAATGTTCTATCGACAAGAAGGAGAAGGACGAGAGGTTAGGCAAGAGATGTCTTCTTTCCTCAGATATACCTCATGAGTCGATCTTCCCAATCATTAGGGCTGTGGTGGGAGAATTTCTCGAAAATCTCCGGGATGGACAAGGTTCAAATAATGAACCTTTCGAGAAAATGGTGACCTTGTTATAAACTCACTGGAGAGGTAATGAGACCTGTTCTGTAGGTGGGCCATGACGGTCGAGTCGTCCTCCCTACATCCAGGCTCCGATGTCTTCTTTCTTGAAGTTCCGCTGTTTTTATTTGAACCAGAGGTTGAACCATAATAGTAATTTGAGCAGATCGACTGCGACGGCCGCTGAGGTATAGAGAAGGCAGGGAAGAAACGGAAAGGAGTAATTGGGATGGGGAGGAAGTTTGAGCACCCATATGGAAGAAGGAAAAATAATAAAGAAACAAAACTATTAGCTGTAGGATAAATACTAAGTTTTTCCATTAGATTAAGAGTACCTGATCACCTGAGTCCTTCCAACGTTTTCTCAGGGCATAATACACTTTGGAATCCTCTTGTAAAATTCAGCTGAATAAATAACTTTTAGATGGAGTTCATGCAAGCCTTCAATGTGTACCGGCTCTATGCGGAAGACGATGAGATCGAAGTACTCTCGCTGCAGTATGCCGACACATCATATGCCTTCAATATTTTCCTCCCTAAAACAAGGTAAAGCATCCGAGTACATAAATTCCATGGGGAATTGGCACAACGTGGCTTGATATCTAGGGAAGCAGTAGGAGATCCGAGGCAGAAGCTAGCAGTGGTCGACTCTTTTCCGTGATATTCCCCTTTTCTCACACGTTCTCCCCTAACCTCTCCTTTCGTTGCCGGGATTCGCTTGAAAATGAAAATAAAGGATTATTTAGACAAAAAAAGACTGACATGTGCCCCATAGGCTCTATCATTAGCATTAAAAGTAGAAACAATGTGGATGTCTAGGATCCGTATAACTGTGACCCTGTACTTTGCAGATTTGACTTCAGCAACATGCGGTGGAACTTAACTGCAAAGCGCATTGAGGATCTTTTGTCAAAATTGGATCAAACCTACATGACGGTACGGGCCCTTTAACTTCTCTTCTAACCTTTAAAAAATGCTGCGTAATATACAGGGGTGCCCAAAAAAAAGAGACACTTTCACTGCTTGGCTTGTACCACCAATGTAATCAAACTTTGTTGAACCCTGACTGAATATTACCACCCGCAAAATCAAGAACACATTGTACTCGATCGCGTAATTCTTCAGTGGCCTTCATTCTTCAGTGGACGGACGAAATCGAAAGTTTTTGCCACGCAAATTTGATATCGTCTGAGGTCGGCGAGATCGGCTCGTCCCCACGACGTCGTAGACCATTGCGGAGTTGTCGGGGCTACAGGAAGTCAGCGGTCTTCCAGATCCTAAGCGACGATGCCCAGAAATCTGTTCGTGAGCGACTCGATTGAGAAAGTTGCGTATCTGCTTGTTGCCGACCGATATCCCATAAGTCGTCTTGAGCGCGTCCGTAATGGCAGACGGCTTCATATTTTGATGCCGATATAGGAACCACACGAGTTCCTGCTTCCTTTCATCAAGCAACATTCTTAGTACAATTTACTCAATCACATTCTTCTGCTGCTTCAATCGGTGCGACGTATTCCGCCCTGGATTAGGCCCCATGCATGGTGTCTCTTTTTTTTTGGGCACCCCTGTATAATATAATACTGTTTGTGATTAGAAGGGAACAGCCGTAGTCGTGGAGGAACTCGTCCAGAATTCGCTCCCGGTTTTGTTATCCTTTACTGTTCTTCATGGAATGTGTTCAACCATGTTTCGGCTTCCTCAGCACTTTCGCCTGTATGGGGAGCAAGAAAGTGATTTCCTAACAGTTTTACAGATCCTGATCCCAAAGATGAAGATTGAGACGAACCTCAAACTCAAAGAGATCCTTCCACCGATGGGTATCTCGAATATTTTCAACTACAATGCCGACCTCAGTGGAATTGTCCAAAGACCTCAATTACAAATCTCCGAAGTCACTCATGATGCAATTATTGAGGTAAACTACTCGGAGTGCACTATGACCTTTTGAGGACCCAGATTTCTTCAGCTTATGGATCATATTGCAGGTTGACGAGGATGGCACGACTGCAGCCGCAGCCACAAAGTTCAAAGCCGAATGGAAATCACTCAAAGTATCTGTGCCTATAGAGTTCCGTGCAGATCATCCTTTTATATTTATTCTTACCAAAGATAAAAATCCTTTGTTTATGGGTCAATTCTTATAATGGTTGTTCGATTAATATCAATAAATATCGATTTTCGATGGATTTTTCAATTGAAATCAATCAGTGAGAGCATTGCTTGATGTAATGAATGCAACAGCTGTCGTGTGGTTTTCTCTGACTTCATGGTCTTTGGGCTTGATCAGTTTCGAGCCCAGGCATCGAATTGCATCGCTGAAGACTTTTTCATTGGATTCAATGGGATGCAGTAAAGTACAAATAAAGGGCAAAAACAAAGTGATTGTTACATTGATGTAATCAGTTACTTCGATTGATCACTTCGGAGTGAGCCATGAGTCATACTTTAGCTAAAAAACCTAGACATCAGACAATATGGCCTACTATAGTGGTATTCTATGGTTTAGTTAACTGTCTTATTCAATCGTTTGATTACTTGATTACTTTTTCAACTTACCGAACAATTGAAAATCGCAAAAAACTCGGCAAATTGAATGGACAAAAACTTTTGTGGTCCCCAAAATCATTTCGGAGTCGATCTTACTTTTATAGAAATTTTCAATTCATTCGGAACTCAATAGGGAGACTGGAGTTTTGTGGGTATTTTTTGCAAACCTCCACAAAATGAAAATTTGTCCTTTTTTGGACTGTCGACAATGACACTAAAGTAGTCTGTGCGATCAGCTTATAAAATCATCTATGAGTTGGCACTTGAAGCATCATTCTGGAAGCCAGGAAATGGACACTTTCAAAACGTTGGCTCCCGAAATTAGACCATTGTTGCTACTGAATTTTCCTATAAGCAGAAAAAACTCCTCTACGAAGACAGAGCCGCTGACGGAGTTTCGCATTCATTATGTATCGAAGAATCGCCCGATGTAGATGCCCAATTCCCTATGCCAGAAACTGCACATGGGGATTGCTTGGACAGTTAGGGTACTCAGAGTCATAGCATGTAAATGTACATAAAGGTGATTAAGAGCATATTATGCATAAAAAACCACAAATTATGCATTTTTCGGGAATACTCGTGCTGTGGGAACGTATTGATTCAACCGTATTCTGTTTTTCACGTGAAAAATTCCTACCTGGACTACAACCGTGTTGTCATTGCCCCCACCAGTACTCTCTATAGAAACTTCGGTGAAAATGTAGTAAGGGGACATCCAAAGGTCAGTATATCAAGAAATGAACTCAGTCTAACGCTTTAATCCTTGTTATATCAGCAGTGTATTAGAGGCGAATAGGTTAATGTGCACCGACATCTATGCGGCTTCAGCCACGGGAACGTAGTGTTTTTATTTAAAGGCATGGTTCTCGATAAACAAAGGTTACTGGGTTCTTCCATCAGGAATACTCAGCGCCCCCCATGGGTGGTAGAGGGGCCCTCTCGCTCCCAAAATCTCGACGGTTAGGGCATAATGGAAGCTCTGTTGCTGGCTTGAGTGGCTTTCCCGCCTCTCGATCGATGTCACGTGTGTCGAGGCAATACAGGTTGCTATTATTCGCTCTAGGACCCACACATAATCAGCTAATCGCCGAGTGCTGAGACGATGTTTTTCTCCCATTCTTTTTTCCTCTGTTTTTCTTTTTGCTGCCGCTTTATTTAATTTCCTAACCCTAGAGGCTGAAAAAGGTGAGCTACTTCTACTGCTGGTGTGGTTTTTTTGTTTACTTATGCTTATAAGTGCATGTATTTTTGCTCAGCGTAGCCTGTTATTCGCACCAGGACCCACGCGTACGAATGAGACGTATGCATTGTATAGCTCGTCCGGACGCCCCACTCTTCTTCATTTTTCTGGTTTCATTCTCGTCCAGCCCCCCTTTTAACGGTTTTTCTAAGCCTTTTTTCATTTTGGAAACACCGATGCACGCAGTTTCTTCACCTTCATTATTTCCTATCTTGTCTTCCACTTTTTATCGTGATCTGGACTATCCAAAATTATCGTGAACTGTGCTTTTAAGCCAAGTAGGGTAGAAGCACCCGGGTGGCTGGAATGATTACCTCGTGTGAAAAGAAAGAAAAACAAGAAAGAAAACTTGCCCACCGCAGTGCTCCTTCCCTACTGAAGCTTACTTTAAATACTGCGTGTCCCTGATGTAACACGGCTTAACACAATTCATTGAGTTCATTTGAGTTCATTCCTTGTTATACTATCATTGTGATGGGTGGGTGCTCCCTTCCCCCCGAAAAGATTTTCACCGAAACTTCTTATAGGAACCTTCCCATCCTTTTTTCTCTTTTTATTGACGAGAGTAGAACTTTTTGGAGCCTCTGAGTTAACTGCAGTAAGTTGTTTAATCAGCCGACGATTGCCATGTAAAGAGCGCTCTCTGTAAATGGCTATTTCAGATGATACGAAGACGGAAATCCACATATTGTTGCATTATATTCTTTGTCGTTGTGTTATTTCTTGGCTACAATGGTTATCTAGACGTATTTCAACGAAGTCACCTCTTCTTGTTGAAAAAGTTAGCTTGTAATTGGAAACTTATAGTATTTTCAATCGTTACTTTGTTCATATTTGATCATAACTCAGTTATAAGTTGTTGATATTAGAAATTTCTGTGATCGTAAAGTAGCATGAAAGTAGCGCATTTCCGTTTGTAGGAATTTGACGGTGACATAGGCTTATGTTTCACTTTTCAAGTTAATGGCACGATTCGCGATAAAAATGGTTTCGGGATTTCCCTATACTATGAATTCGAGGCTCCCCTAATACCAGGCCTGTCTTTATAAAGGCAAAAAACGTTCAGGGTAGGGCACAATAAGGAACCGGAGATTGTATAATGTGAATGCCACACCCCTAGCGGGCGAGTTTCAACGGCTTTGTAGAGGCTGCATCATTCACAAAGGAACCAATGTAGGAAGTTCAAAGTTGTCATGACCCATAGCGACGGCGAAAGGCAACTGTGGACAGTTATAGTTTGATGTAGTTAGCTCTTTGCACGATGGGAGCAAGTTAGATCTCGTCCAAAATACCCTGCATGCCACTTCTGTCGCGATGATCTCGTACAAATTCCACTTCAACTACTTTGAGATTGAAGTAAGTGGATTTCCTCAATTTCTTCGCCACCGATGTACTCCTGTACATCAACACTTCCACTACCTGAAAAGGGTACCTCAAAATTATCGTGGACTGTGCTTTTAATTCACACGCGATTGGGTAAGAAAGTCAAGGAAATTTGCTGATTTCCTCCCGAATTTATGGTATAAGAAATCTAAGTATGTATACGTATGTAAGACATATGTATACAAGTATAACAGTCTGGTGAATTCTTCTGTAAAATCCATTTTTGATTGTTATTGAGCTGGTAGCGAGGACGTCCATGTTAATCCAGAAGAGCAGTATCTTATGGAACACGACAAATACTATGTGAGACCCAAGTTTCTTCGGGAACCCTCTGAAAAGGTTGTGTATGATGATTACAACTTACTAGGCTCTGGCACATAAGCAATTATCGAATTTCAAGGATGTGGAAGAGTGGTGTGGGACAAATGCGGAATACACAGGTAGTTTTGTTTCCATGCTCAAGCAAAAGTATGTGATTGGGAGAATCGCTCGGAACTAAACGCTGTGGCTGCTTTCATAGTCCGCCGGCCGGCCCGCCGGCGTGCCACGAGGCAGTGCTAGAGTGGAGGAGGGGGGCAGACGGTCGGTCAGCCCCTCGAAGGGCTGTAAACAAGGAGAGACAAGATCAAAAACCATTTGTACAGGCCCCTGATTGTTTGGTTTTTGATCTTGTTCTTCTTTGTTTTCACCCCTTCGACCGACCGTCTGCCGCCCTCCTCCTCCCTAGCACTGCCTCGTGGCACGCCGGCCGGCGAACTATGAAAGTAGCTTATCAGTGAATGCGCCATGAATTGGCTACCAATAAAAATTCTAGTGGTGCTGTGATCTCGTGAAATTCAAATAGAGTATTACTGTCAACAGATTCACTACTGAAGAATCCTAAAATCCTTAGAAAGAACCTTTATACTTCGTAGAATAGTAAATTATTGTATTGAGGCCTGAATATGAAGCTACCGACACCAGAGGAAGTTGCAGATGCTCGCCGGAAAGCACATGTGTGGGATGAGCTTGCTTCAAGGGTTCAGTCTTCCAGCGTAGTAGAAGAAGTCAGTATTTCGAACAGAATCGTTTTAGGCATTGCTGATTACCAACAACTTTCCGTGGAAATCCACGATTGGCTTATTACAACGGCTCTATCAGCCATATTTCAAAGTTACGATATTTTGTGGAACATTCTATCCCGAGTTATTTATGGCCAAAGGTATGCATAGTTGTCACAGAGACAACTGGGTCAAGAATCGTGGCTTGCTGTGACTGTAGCACCCATCGGCAGCGCGCGTAATTCCTGACTAATTATATCGAAGTGGAATGTTCCCATATGTAGTACGGGAGAACGTCCGTTGCGCGCGTCCGTCTAAAGTAGGTCATGCCACCCACTTCGCGCGCGGCGCTCCCCTGTTGAGGTCTCGAGATGACATTACAGTACCACCAATTGTCAGTGGAGCGAATGATCTGCATTTGTCCATGTTATCTTCCCTTTGAGCTGAGTGCCGTGGACCAAGCGCAAACCGTATGCCCCACTGACAACAGGGACATTTGTCAAGTATCGCGGGCTGACCTGCCGCATGCTGCGGCTGCGGCGTGACCTAGTTTCGACGGACGCGCGCAACAAACCGCACTCCTTTTTGCTGAGTTAGGGTTGAGATCGCTTTCTAGAACTCTGGCGTTGTTTCGCACAATCCCTATATAACAAATCTACTAATTTTATTACTTCAGAAGGATTTCCTGATATTGTGACCCCTTTCAACTACATCAATGTCTCTGAAAAAGAAATGAACAGAGGTGTTTCTGCTTATCATTGCCTTGTCAGAGCAAGGGCATTGCAGTTAGATGTTAGAGGTGAGTTAAAATTTTTGTGACATTTATTTTGAAGTTTTTACTATCTTTACAGCTCACATGTGATTCTTCAGGTTATTTCGTGATGTCAGATGATGTAACGTTCAATTTCTGGCATCCGCTTCCTCTAGAAAAAGTTCTACACCCTACAGGAATTACTTATGAGCAATTCGTGGGAGTGTGGTGGCCGTCCGTATACGGTGAACAGCTTCATTATTCCCTTTGCATTTACAGAAATAGGTACGGGTTCTTGTAAAGCCGAGAGGCGGCTGCGTGGTTGCAGAACAAGACCCCAAACTTTACTTCATTCGAGGCTTATTCGAGGCTTTTTTTTACTCCAGCGTACTTGATGACTACCGGAATCAGGCGTGGGATAAGAAGCTACTTTTTAAATTTTTTTTACTGAGACTCCATACGAACATTTTATTTTTAATTTTATTTATTTATTTATTTATTTATTTATGCGTAGTGAACGCGCTACACCATGACAGTAATAAGCTGGAGAGGTTGACCTAGTAAGGTGATTTAACAATTAAGAAACAACAAAGAAACAACAAAGGAAAGTTGCAAATAGAAATCCAATAATGAGTAAATCATGACTAAACGACGCCTGAAAAGAAAAAAAAAGAATCTATGCTGAGTAGGTCGAGAAGATGAAATAGAGTGCCACAAAAGTCGCAAATTTGCCAATCAGGTGGACCGGTGACTGCTTCAAAACAGTGTAGCACTTAGCGGGAGACCATCGCTGCATTGAAGTAACGTGGTGAAACGTTTCGACTCAACTCAAGAAGTATACGCAATGAGTCATGCCGCTAACACCAGACACGTCTGAAGCCAGAAGCTACCGATAGCACCAACCTGCATCAGTCGGCAATGATGACCGCTCGCCACATGCGGGGTCATAGGTACTTGCCGTGACTTCGAAACACGGGTATACCGACCACCCTCGTGGAAACGGCAAGCAAGGCGGATGTAGGGGTAGACCACTAGTAGACGTGAAAAGAAATAAGCCGCATACTCAGCTCTCGTAAGCTTATGACAGACAAAAAAAACTCCTACGACTCAGAGTTCGAGGAAGTGATTGGTGCACGGGGTATAGCAGTTGAATGAAACTATCCCTATTCTCATCTCTTTTTGAGGTGAACTGAGTTGCTTCTGTCACGTTCTCGAAATGGTCGCTACTGGACCCTCCCCAGACTAGAAGTACCGGCGCTGACTGAGCTAGGCTAGGCTCAAGCTTGCCCCAGGATTGATGACTGAGGAATCTGTCTTGCCATCTTTCCATTTTCAAGGCTTCAGTCCTGATGAAGAGGCCCAGGAGAGGCCCTTCTTGACTGCCTTTATGTACAGGAAGAGCTTTTGAACTCTTTCTCTTCCATATTCATGACTTTAGGAAAAGCCGCCGTCCAACGTGCTCTAGCTCTTATTACTGACAAATATAGAAACGATGACGGAGTGCAACGGATGTTCGAAATTTATCAAAATGGGGTAAGAACTCATTGCGTTAAGGAAATTATTATTCGAAATGGTAAGCAAAAGAATAAATGCGAGTAATATGACCGCATTTTTCAGCTGAGCTCAAATGGTTTCAAACAAGACGCCTACTACCAACTGACTCAAGTGGACGGATGGAGCATCAGTGATCTGTATGTGACCATTTGAAAATCTTTTAACAATCCTAATGACGAAAGCCCACTGAATCATCTTCAACTGCAAAATCCACTTTCGATACACAGTAAACAACCTGTCCGAGAGATCGATCAATTTTTGATTTTTCTATCCTAAACTATTTCAGATACTATGTTCCGGCTTCTATGCTTGACTACTACTCCCGATTGATGAATATCTTTTACGAAGCCGGAGTATTCCATGAAATCGCCATATCAAAATTTCTGTACAGCGTACCGCACAACAGGTAATACCGCAGCACGCGACTGTACTACAGTAACACTTCCTCTGTTTGTATGCTCCGATTTCGATGCTGGCTAAACCCAAGTTGTTTTCGTCCTTTCTCAGAAATCTGCAGTCATTTTTGAAGAAAAGCCAGGAACATTTTACGTTTGCACATCCCTATGACTGACCTTCATTGACTACTGGTAATTGCATATTCAGGCTTTATGATTCCGATTACAAATATCTTTGGGAGGATCGGATCAAATGGCCAGAATTGTATCACGAGAACTTAGTGTTTATCCATCCTATAAAGCTAAATTTCATGACCGACAATTATCAGAGGGCGAAGTAAGTTTTCAGAATCTATAAATGTGGCTTTCTCTGCTCAACTTGTTACCGGAGTGATGAGCTCTGAGTGGGTTCATGTTGGACCTCAACATGGCGCCAGTTTGTAGCTGAAAAAGGTTTTTCTCGATTCGGCCGATAATCATTTTAGTCGTCACTGATTTGCAGGCATACCTGAGCTGATCAAGTTGAATTTCAGATTCTGCAACTCTGTGGTGTCTACCTTCAGGGACGCTTTATTTGGCCGTACCACGATATCCTGAATGCATTGAAAACCTCCGAAATCTTTTATTCTTTCCATTGTTTTTTCACTTTTTCTAGCTTTTCTGTTACCAGCAAAAAATACTTCTACGAAGGTGTTTCGGAACTTTTTCTGAAGGCAATGCCTGTTCGCCTTATTAGGCTTCCATGAAGCAATCTCATGGAAACATGGAGTTAAGAAAGTGTTAAAAGGAGTTTCTATCATCAGGCAAAATCCTTGAAATGTCGTGATAACAATCTCTACCACATCGCCTCTAACCCCCTCTCCCCCACTCCCGTCCTACGTTTCACAGGCTTGAACTAGGATTCATCCCTATACTGGCTGTAACTTGGTGTGCTAACTGAAATGAAGGAGATGTTTGATGAAATTATAACGAGCCGTCCGATCTGCTTGCAAAGGCTGCATTTTTTTGATAGGCAAAGGTTCAGTTCGTTGTCTCAAAATGCAGTCGCGGTCTCGATTTCTGTGAAGCATGCTTTTTCGGCTGTGGAAAGAACGGGTGTGGTGCAGTAGGCTCTGAATTGTCGCTTCGCGGCGAGAGGGAAGCCGCGCGCGAAGGAGTGTTGCAGAATGTAGCAGCGGGTTAAGTAGAACAGTAAATCACCAATAAAATCATGGATCTCACAATACCGGTCCTACTGCCCGTCTCCCCACATGAACCAACCTCGGCTTGACAAAAGTGAGTACTATGTCGTGATGCAGACCGTATCAGTAAACAAATATTTCTAGAAGTAAAAACTGATAATGGACTGATACAAGATCAGTGCTGTAGTGTGGGTGGTAGTCAACAAGTCATGCTCATTCCTCACAACGTCCTCGCCTCCGCTTGGTGATTCGTCCACAACAGCGTAACTACACATCAAACTGCTCCATTTGAAATGTGCATACCTAAAAAGTGAGTTGATCTCTGAAACAGTCTGCTAGAAGAACCTTCACTTGTCCATTTTCAATAGGATGGCTGACCAGAGGGCAGTCCTGGGGCTAAAGAAACTAACCTCAGAAAATGATGTCTCTGTGAGAAAACCCCTGCCTAAAACTGTTGTCCGTTGGAAACCACCCTGCATTGCATAGCTGCATTCGAGTTCCACTATTCCATCTGAACTCATCCTTTTCACTGTTAGTTCAATTCCATGCTCGCAGGTGCCCATGGGGTGCACCGCTCATTTGGTTACTTTCGTTCAGAATGGTCTCGAAAGCGGTAGGGTAGGTCTACTGAGACCTACTCAAGAGACAGATAGCCACTCATTGGAACTCCAGCTGATAAAAGGCAGTGGGCTCTTGGCAACGTTCCTCACTTATCAGTCTCGATGTATCGTACACTCTCCTCAACTGAGGCAAATGGCTTGACTGAACCATCCCACCGCGCAACCGCTCCAACCACGCTCTAACCTGAAGGCACACCTCCCTTCGGCATCTTTCAAGATAGCCATCCCTCGAATCATCAGATAAAGATAACGAAGTTATAGAATGGTTTCTGAGCATCCCTTCTTCTACAGCAACATTCGTCGGCGTATTCCTTTGTTTCAGGTCAGAGCAAGGGAGTGCTGGTAGCTCTAAACATGGAACACGGAAAGGTAGAGGAGATGACAGTCCATTTGGTAATACACGAAACGGTTCTTCTGGAACAGCAGCTACACTGCTAGAGCAATTTAGAACTGGTACGAGAGTTTTGTTAACGATCATTCGATTTGAAATTTATAAGTAAGAGCGAGCTTAAAGGCACAGTTCACGATAATATTGAGGTACCCTTTTTGGGTAGAAAGTATTGATGTGGAGGGGTACATCGGTGGCGAAGAAAGTGAAAATCAGCCTACTTCAAGGCTTTTCAAAAGTAGGGAAAGGGAGGTTGTACGAGATCACCCTGACGGTGATGGCATGTAAAGGCTGTTTGGACGAGATTTAACTTGCTCCCATTGCTCAAAGAGATGACTACATCAAGCCGAAATTGTCCGAAACTGCCTTTCACTGTCGCCATGGGTTATGACAGGTTGTTTGAACTTCCTACATGCGAGTCTCCTGAGATAGTGCAGCCTCCACAAAGCCATTGAGACTCGTCCACGATGGGTGTGGCATTCACACGATACAATCTCTGGCTCCCTATTGTGCCCTATTCAAGACGTTTTTCAACCTTATAACGGCAGGTGTGGTATAAGGGGGAGCCTCGAATTCATACTATAAGGAAATCTCAGAAACCATTTTTATCGTGAACTGTGCCTTTAATTCAAAATTTACCATTAAGGCTAGACCTCAAAGAATCGGGCCAAGAAGCCCTACGGGTAGTGGAGTATGGTTCGTAGTCACAGCAATCCTTCACGAACGAGGAGAACGGCGGTCTTCCGGTCCGTCTGGCTCCATCCCTCGCGACTAGCTTTGATATGCTGGGTATCTTGTCCCGAGGGTAATTCGGTGTCAGTTCTTCCCAGAGATCGGTATCTTTCAACACGGTCCATAATGTGTCGCCCTGCAGCCTCTAATTAACCTTCTACCTTGTTCTTTTCAAAGCCCAACAAAACCGGCCCTTACGTTGGCAGCCAAGAAGCCTGCCTGCTTGAATGAAATGGACTGGGCCGTCAACTCTGATGGAAATTTATGATTTCATGGTTCTACTCTGAACGCAATAGTTTTCAGGCAAAATACCGGAAGAATCGGGCGATGGCAAAAAAGTGAAAAAACCCTCAATGGAAAATGGAAATGTGCATAGCAGTTTCAAAAACACTAAAAATAAGCAGCAGATACTGCAACAGGTTTGCCTTGCTCTGCTACAGCCACGGATTCGAGTTGGACCTTCCTTTGATTGAGACATCGCTACCCATATGGGGATGTCTTCCATCACTCAGGGCAGGGCAGACTTATAGCTTCCTCCGCGTGGCTCCCTCTCTTTCCATCATCTCTCACGTTTGACTCACTCAAAAGAAATCTTACATCTAGGAAGCCTCCAATCCAATTGACACGATGATTACCAGTTTTCCTCGTTTTCCTTACGGATATTTGGCGGCACAAAACTTTAGTGACCCATAGATTGGGGCATAATGTCGCATAGGTTGCCTTTCCCAGTGAGTGCCATTTCCGTTGGGGTTGTACAGACCCAACAAACCCTTCATCCCCACTAAGTTCCCCGTAGCATGAACCCTTTCCCTGAAGCAGGTTTTTCCAGTATATGGTAGGTGATTGAGTACTCAAACGGTTTGTCCGATGACAGGTGCAAATTATTTTCAGGTGAGTATATGGGTAAATCGAGTACTTGATATGGGAGCACCAAGCTTGGTGGCCGAGTTCCGTCAGCTGCGTAGATGGGTGCCCGAAAATGTGACAACGAATGCTTTCGCTGCTAATCGACCTCTTAACAGGTGATTTTGTCTTCGACATTTCATTTGCCTTATAAATACACGTGAAAGGTTGAGGGTAAAAGTGCATATACTTGTAGGTATATGGATGTACCTTGTCAGGATGCACGTCGAGTTATTCTGAAATGGCCCGGAATCGATAACGACTACATCCATGCGAATTATGTTGCCACCCCGAGCAAAGACAACCATTTCATTTGTACTCAGGTATTTGATTATGTTTACCGTATTACATCCACTTGAATGTAACTTAATTGCGGTGAAAGCAAATAAGAGGAGTCGATGGTGTGGGCGGGAGTTCCTGGGCGACTGTAAGTCTGCGGTGAGGGTAAACAAGCAGCAGTCAAGCTTGTGGGCGGGACTTCCTGGGCGGCTGTAAGCCACTGGGAAGTGGTCTGAAAACCCCTAGCGTGCGCCTCAGTGGTTGGTCGTCTAATGCCTGCCTAAGAGTGCTCTGCCACACACCCATCTCGATTCTGGGTAGAAATTACTACTAATTGGAAAAGTTTCAAGGATTTTCCGGAGAGTTCACTTAAGTGTTCAGAGCATGTTGAGAGGAAGAAAAAGCTAGTGGAATGAGCAGGCAGCTGCATGTCAGTCAATACCGTTCAGGGACCACTTGTCACTACAATGCAAGCATTTTGGGCCATGGTAATCCAAGAAAAAGCTGAATATGTCGTTATGCTGTGTAACACAGTTGAATGCGTAGGTTTCGAACCATATGGACAGATTGCTTAACTGATAGCGAATTGGATCTACTCAGTACTGTGCTAAATGCTCAAGAACCTCAGGCGCATATGCTCTTCATGATCAGTATAAGTGTCTACCCGATCTTTTTTAAGGATAAAAACAAATGTGAACAATATTGGCCCCTCAATGTTGACGATGTGATGGTGTTCGGAGAGGACAATGATGGAAAAATCACTGTTACCAATCTAGATGTGAGTTTCACGAACAGCCAGAAGAAGTTCAAGTTCTTGCGGTTCATCTACCTTTTTCTAATCCTATCTTTCTAATCGAATCGTAAAATATCTCTGCTGACTCAAAGATATCCACTAGTCTCAAAGTAACTTGCCCGGCAAAAGAACGGGGGAGCTTGTAAGGTTCACTCCGTCTCCGAGCCCACATACCGGAGTGTACTGAGCCCCAACAGAATTTTCTCTTGCTCGAATTTCATGATTTTCAATACATTAAGGTCGAATTTCATGAATTTCGATACATTAAGGTATCTCCCATGTCCAAAGAGGATCACTTTGTTCGTGTATCTAAACTCAAACTGGAATACAAAGAATTTGGACAAGATACTTTCAAAATTATCACTCATTATCAATGGGAAAATTGGCCTGATCGAGGTGTTCCTGCAACAAAGTTCACAGCTATTGTAAGTGTTTCATAAGCTCGTCTAGGGAGCTTGTACTTATGGAGAACCATGTAAACAAGTAATGTTGAAATCAAGGACGTAGCATCATACACAGCCTTTGAGTCGTGGAGCCAGAAAGTAGAGGGAATGGGAAAATCAGATTGGTATCGCTATGGAAAATGGGATAAACGAAGAATCATATGGGATATCAGAACTTCCGGGAAATCAGCAGAAAAGATCGAATGTGCACCCCCAGAAAAATGGCAACCCACCCTCGAAGTGATACGTAACCCCTGGAGATGCAGCAGGGCTGATATAAAAGTAAAAGTTGAAAGTTAAAGAAAGGATAAAGTGTACAGCATTTTATCAATATGGCCTAGTCTAGATTGACCTTCAGTCCCAGGCTTGAGGTATCGTCAACTTTGTATAATAGTCTAACTGTAAACACTGTAGAATGGTTCTTAAAGTGATGCGCTCACCGTGTTTCAAACGATTATTCAGCTTTGATGGAATTTCTTTGAAAAACGTTAAAGAACTGAAATTAGCCTGACAACGCAGCCCGGAACTGACTGGAGCTTTTCAGAATCTTCTTGCCAAACTTCGTGACTCAACCGGCCCGATTATTGTGCACTGCTCGGCAGGTATTGGTAGAACAGGAACAATCGTAGCCATTTCCTATGTGACAGAGAAAATGCAGAATGGGGTGAGTCATTTCGTCTATTCATTGCCCGTTTCGCTTAAATTTATAGAAACTGAGAATTCATAATACAACTTCAGGAAGAATGCTTAGCCATGAGTGAGCTGGTGAAGGAAATTCGTACCCAACGGCTTTATTCTATACAGAACGAATATGTAAGTGAATGATGTATGCCCATTGTTGTTCTTGAATTCTGGTAGCTAAGTGGATAGCCACGTATTACCTATATACTCATACGGTCTTTACGTCAACCGGCAACTGTCCTCTTCAGCTCACCGGACCCCTGTACCGTCCGATAGAAGCAAGAGGGAGGAAATCTCTCCAGTCGTTGAATCTTTCTACAGTTAGACCAACTCCAATGGAAGCTCCTCTAGATTCCCAGACTTTTTCCTCCCAGCACTGCTGGCGATTCGCTATTCTTCAGTGAGATATCAGAGTATCTGGGTGATATAAATTTGAGGTAGCGGAGTTCCCCCTATCTCTTGGAAGGTTTCCAGGGTCTTTCCAACGGCTAGGTAAAGTGGAACCATTTTCGAATGAGCGACCCTCTAGGGTTTTTTTTTCGAAAAGGTCCTTTCCCAGCTGATGTCAAAAGCCAAGCACAGCCCGTCCACTCAGGAACTCTCTCTCCTAAACCTGCCTTTTCCACCTTCAAAGTCAATTCTCAAATGAACAATGGGCGAACTTTTTGATTTCATTTCTACTCGCTTACTTATAGCTTTTTCAGCAATACTTGTACGTCCATCGAGTACTGTTGGCGTATTTTCTGGAGAAGTATCGTAGTCGATTTGAGCATATTCTGGAGAATGGTGGAGCGGAAAAATATCAGAAATGGTGTGCTGACTATAAAAAAGCTACCGGTTGTGACTAACAATAAGAAGAACAACATTGCATTGAATAACAGATCTGTAGTGTTACCTTCGAAAAATACTTTAAAGTGACAATAAACGTTTAAAGCTCACAAAAAGTTTCGTCGTTGGACAATTCCATCCGAAAAAGAAAGAAGCAAAGGGCAGCATATTCATGGAATTGAATCAATACATACATAATTTTGGGGTGTCCTTTTGAATAGGATCCACCCTGACTCTATGTTCGTTTTTGTTGCTATATCCCAAGCTGATCAGTTAAAACCAGGTTCTCCCAGAAGCTTGACAATAAAAAACTTGGTCTCTTTGGTCAGTTATCCAGGAAGGAATATGCTTTTAATCAGCTCTACGATTCTGAATGAAAGTCGAATGTGTGGCGTATAAATGGCACCATTGGTCAAACCTCCATGAACAGTGTGACTATAAACGTTGTCGACAAGATGCTATCAATCACTAACGGTTTGCCGTCGTCCGTAGCGCCAAGGTTACTTGTGTAGGGCAATGTTTGCCCATAATTCAAATCGGCATGCTTATTGTGAAAGTTTTGTTTTCTTGTCAAATTGTTTACACTCACTCCACAGCCTAGTACCCTGACCTTTGAATATTTACGTAGGGTTGCCCCTGAATTATCAGTTATCTCTGAATTCTTCGTCATGCTCTATCGTTCTTCGTTCTTTGTATTTAACGCTCATCTAAGCCCTTGATGGGAGAGGCGTGGGGGGGGGGGGGGGGGGGGAGAGTTCTTATTCACTTATATGTATAGTCAATAATCACTAATCACTAACCAGTAGTCAATGATAAACAATCACTAGTAATAAGTAACAATCACAATAATTCCGTTATACATACGTTCATCTTCAACTCAAAAACTCCTTTTCACCAGAGATGAACTGAATGTTTGATACTATTATTGGTTTTCCTATTATTAGTATTAATAGTAGTATTATTATCATATTGTTGTTATTATTTTTGTTGTTGCTATTGTTGTACTAGGGCGGAAGTGTCCAACCAGTCATAATATGGGCCGCATAGGCATATAAATCGCCACAACGGTTCTGAATGAAAGTCGAATCCAGGGCGCATCCCGAAACTGAGCTGCTTACGTCAAAGATATTTTCCTTCATTATCATTGGTACTGTAATTAGATTGCTATTATTATTATTATTATTATTATTATTTTACTATTACTATTACGACGTTATTATTACAATATTTACCATCAGTGTAAGTAACATTTGTATCACAACCAAATATTATCAAATATCTTTGTTTATAAAAGTTTTGGAGAGTTTAGCAATATCTCTGACAAGTTTTTAGACGTATAAGTCTTCCATTTCGAGAAGATTAATAAATTTTCACGAGTACTCTCAATGCCGCTTCGGCGAACCGTTTAAGTGTTTTTATTTTATTTATGAAGTCGACGACTCATCTACCTGCCTATAAAATTGACGATTTATAGTTCTGTTGATGTGGTTAAAAGTAGAGTTATAGACGATGGAATAAAAAGTGGTCACGATGACTACCTGGGCATGTTCTAGCTACTAAATTTTTGAAATTGCACCTTTCCAGGCAGAATCAAAGGGAAACCGGTGTTCAATTGGGAAACTACAAAAAAAGGTAGTTACCAACTTGCTTTACCGTTATTTCCCATCGATTCCTACTTAACCATAAGAGAATTTGGTGGCGGATTTCTATGATACTGGAATGGGATTGGTACAGCTTTCGAGCCCAGGGTAAGGGAAATCCCTTAAAGGCCGGAAGATACGATCGGTTACGAGAATGGTTTCCTTAATGTCCAATTCTCGTGGACCTATCTAAGCCGATCTGGAATTCGGTAAAAAAAGCAGTAATTACTTTTAATTAGAAGTAATTTTTGGAATGTCTCATGGTGGTAGCAAAGAAATCTCCTTGGCTACTAAGCCACACCCTGCCCTCTGTGACAAGCATACAGTAGCGCTCAAAAGTCTTCGGTGAAATGGCTCTTCAGCCGTACTTTTCAGTCGTAACTTCTTTCTTACTGGATCTAACCATGCGAAATTTCTATAGTTGGAGCGTGGGTGTATTGTGAATATTTACCACTATTAACCTGCAGTCTGATCATGTTCCAGTTACTCCAAAGAGCATGAACTCAAAATCGACTGAAAATACAGATGATGGCCCTTCTAGAATCTCTTTCCTTTTTGTCATGTCTAAAGTGTACGAGCGGTAACGCCGAACGCAAAAGATGAGAAAAACGCGCATAAGGTGCGAATAAGTGCAGACATCAACAACTTTACTTTTGGCAAAATCTGCTACCACAACAAACACCTTACTTTATCAGTGGATATTGCAGCTTTGCAGTCGAATAGTGTTGGATAGAGTCAAATATGCTCCAGTTAAACATATCCAAAATTTGTGCGCTTTGGTCTGCTAAGAAAAAAGTTATGAACGAAAAAGCGTCAAAGCATTTCACCGAAGACTTTTGAGCGCTACTGTATGTAGCCAGTACACCCGAATGGCCCCTCCCCTAACCTACCCTCATTTCATTTTGAACGTCATTGAAACAAGTCCAGTAATCGAGAATAACGACCCACTCGGGAATATTCTTTATTACTGCTGTGATCTCTGCCCATACCAATACAGTTGAGCAGATATGGTCTAGTCATTGATGACGCCACAAAGTTATGGCATTCTTGGTTTCAGGTTTGAGACTGAGTCATCATGTCGGTATAGGTAAAGTTGAATTCAGTAACCATTAAATTGGTAATGTCAGACATTCGCACAAAAACGAACTGCCGTCTGGAAAGAGCGATGTTCCACCGTTCCAACAATAGCCATCTCTGCTGCCACCTATTGTTTCTTATGCCAATTAATAAATGATAAGAGATAATTGATTCTGATGTCATGCCACCTTCGTTCTCTTTATAGATTATTACCCTACGTCAATCTCATTTACAATACCTTTACCTATCCAGAAATCATTTAGAAAATTTGGTACTACTAAATTTCAGTTCAAGGTCTACAGTTATGATAAAAGGCCCCCACCATTCGACAAAATGACTTTTGAAAAATCTGTATGAATAGCCGAGACGATCTGACCAATTCTGACATCAGCTAAAGATCGCATCAAACTCCAAGTCCTCTCATCTTCAAGTCTCGGCATTTCTAATGTTCTTGAAATTGTTAATTTTGGTTCTGCCTCGAGTTTGGAAGGTGGAAATTTTTATTCTGGCCCATGTTTCCACTTACCAACCTCGAGGCAGAAGCAAAATTAACAGTTTCAAGTCAGATCACATTTTTTTATCCGTCGCATCTATTATATAATGACCTAATCCTCGTCAATGTATGTGTTTTTGACTATAATCAAGTCGAGTGTCGGTAAGGGTCCTCGCTAGGCCCCACATGTCAGGCCTATTCCTTGTTCAGGGGCTGTAAAAGCTCATATACGCCATTCATTTCTAAAGTAGCATAAATGATAGCAGAATTGAGACGAAGATCGACACTGATCGAATTGGAATTAAACTTACATGCACGGCGCATCACTGGACTATCGATTCTTTCCGAAACCATTGAATAGGCAGATGGGAACCATTTTTTCAAACTCTGTGAGAGCTAGCTTTAGATTCTTCACATGACGAATCGTTTCGAGACGACTCTCCCACACTGCCGACCGTCGATCGGGCGGTCTCCTCATGGGTACCCGTTCATCTTTATAATATCCTATCTTAAACGTTACCATTCCTATATTATCTAATCATTTTTATTAATCACTATGTAAGCTAGCAACAGTTCCTGGGAAGCCCTTTTATTGTCTTCCGATCATTGACAATTAACCTTCCAAAAGTCAGAAACGTTCACCGTCACTTGCTTCACAGACAGTGCCTGTTCTAAGGTGTTGTAACAGTGACAGTGGTGTCTGTGCAGGTTTCCTAGGGAATTTTTTCCTTCATGATTTCATCATGGGAATTACTCATTCAATATACGTATCCAGATAAATCATTTTCCATCAGTTTTTCTTCGGTTTACTTCCTGGCTATACCAGTACATTACGTAATTGCCTTTGTTTTGCATCATATGCTGGTTTCTGTCTATTGCCATTGATCAGTCACACTTCCAAACCTCCGATCGGGTTCGGTATTAAAATAGTACCCAGTCGATGATTCCCCGAAGGTTTGGGTACGGGTGAACTTCGTTCGGCAGTAGAATCGAGCTCATTCCTTGGTCGTGATCGAACACCATCGGTTTTTTATATTACACTGCACTTCAGTCGTAACATGGAGGCTAAAATTTACGAGGCTATTTTTCAATGGCTTAATGGGTTCATTAGATGTATTATGTGGATTAGTCGACTTCTTAAAAAGCAAATTGATAGGAACGAACCGACTTTTATACCAAGGACAGCACACGTATCCATGGCCACGCCGTCACGAGTAACTCACAATTGTCCCTTCGTGGTCGGTTGGTCACTATCAGACTCGTTGATGGAGTAAATGTACCGGCTTGTACATCATCTGCCCACCTGAAGTCATTTTATAGGTCAAGTCGCATTTAAACGCCTCTACCATCTTGAGTGAATGTCGTATGCAGGGCGCATTCCAAAAAGGGGGCTCATCAACATTAGTAAGGTTTTATCTGAGACTTAAGCCTACTAAAATCTTCTGCCTACTTTTGTTTATTTATTGATTTGCTTATCGAGTACTATCGATGCCATAAGAGTTCCTACTATACTCGCGTTATCACGACTTAGCAGAAGCACCCGTTGTTTTTTGTTTTTGTTTATGTGATGGTGAGCCGAATCGTCTGTTCAATTTCATCTTCACATTTCTTAGTGAGCTTTTTTCGTCTGGGAGGTTTTTCTTTATCAATTTTTTTCAGGAATATTTATAGTAGAACTGTTCAAAAAGTACGCATGCTATCTGCTGATAACGTTGAAGAGCAAGGACCTTGTTTACCAGTTGAAGAGAACAAACAGGTGCTGAAAAAAGCTTCACACTTGTGTAGTTTTTCAAACTACAAGTAGGTATAAATTGCTAGAAGTATAAAGAGATAAACAAAACAACAACAACATCATACTTATGTTACATACTGTTACTATTCGCTCATAGCAGCGGGGTTGGGGAGGCCGTGATGGAATTTTTTTCTGGAAAACGCAGTGTGTTTTGAGGTTCTTATTTATTGATAAAATAGCCATTGATATTAAAAGCTGCTATTTGTGAGAATTATCATGATCTGCTTTAGATTAACTTGTGAGTATGTACGGTTTAGTCAGTGGGATTCAAAACTTCGGAACTCTTTGGGTGGCAAGGGAGCATTTTGTTAGGAACTATCTTCAGAGGGCTATGGGAGCATTCCATCTCTTGGAACCGGTTAATTATTCTAGGATTTCTCTGAAAAGATCACTGTCGCCGATCTCTTTCCTGCATGACCACCACAAATCCCCGTGTAAGTGGAACAATCGTTCAATCTTAGCCACTATTCTAAGTAGATGCCCAAACCGTGACCCTTTCTGTACTGGTATCGATCAGCGGAGATGAATGGATATCATCAAATACTCTAATTTATTCTTTACTTTATTTTCATCTTTTCTTCTACAAGTTCTCCGTGAATCTTGAAATATAAAAGGACTTCGTATTGTTCAGCCCCTTATGTAGAGTGTTTAGCTGACCATAGGTCAGAAGTATGAAATCGTATCAATATCGCACTAATCCTTCGCTTTTTTCGATACTAAGCATCTCGGTTTACGAACTCCAATCCGTCCACCCGTTTAGCATCCTGCGAAGGGTGTAGTACATCGTCATGCTTTGATTCACTTCTGGCAACTATGTACGTTATTAGAAGAACATCAGATTTTGAAGAGCCATCTCTCTTAGTTTTCATTTCCATACCATCAGAATGATGCTCGGAACGTAGGCCCAAAGACGCCTATCTTACCTCCCAATCATTCTTTCATGAATCGTCAATCGCCTATTCAACTAAGATTATCATAACATGCTGAAATTTCTGTTATAATCTGCATTTTTTTACTGTTGTCAGGAATCTGACGAATAACCGAATATCTGTCATTCCTGATAGTACCTAGTGGCGCATTACTACACCCATTGCCCAGGAGCAGACTTCCAAGACGATATGGGTCCCAGGCCATCAGGGTGCTCTATTTCTCCGGATATTTCAGGATTCGTTGGACTTGTGTTCGTGCCTTCTACATATCATTTATAGTGATAGTTTCAAAAAAAAGCTCGGTTCATAGTGGAGATGATGAACTATATTCCCTGTGTCTGCAGACCACCCATTCAGTCACGTTTGCGTCCATCTAACTAACGATGACTAACCGTGGAGCCACCCCTCAGCACCGCACGCTCCTAATCATTTTTGGTGTAGTCCCCTTTCCGGTCTTTTCATACATTTGAAGAAATCACATAATTTGCACGTATTCCCGCTCTCGTAGACAAATTCTGGTAGGCGAGAGGCGATAGGACTTCTGAACGAGAGTTTGAGCTTCTGTTTTCGTAAAAAGTTATAGATAACAGAAACGCCTCTGTCGATATTGATGTATTATCAGGAAACCACAACTGAGAGCTCAGAAATCAGTAAGTTTATACCGAAAATCGGTTCATATCAAAAACTCTCACCATAACTGGGTAAAAATGGCGATCAACGAAGCCGGGGATATATACATTTCTCCTTCCCATATTTCTCGGGGAAAACCTTCACAGGTCTACATCGGTTGTCGTGTGCAACCTATTAACCAGTACCTTCTTCTCCGTAGCGTTAGTCCCGCTCCGTCGCAGGATCCGCTCCTTTTCTCTATAGATTCTCTAAATGTGGGATCTTATTATTATTATCTTATTAACTAGTACCAATCTTTTGAAATCACCCGAAAACAAAAGAGTAAAGGGACATGCATGGCTCATCTAGAACATCGTAATCGCCACTAAGCTCTTCGTTTTTTTGCATCCAAATTCTATTTCTAGGGTATTCTCAATCTCATTCAGCAAATATTCAGGTCAAAAACCTAGACGACTTCATAACGTTAGGATGGTACTGTTCAATTGTACTGCTGGCAGCCGAGTCCATGACGTTGACAACACTGGCCAGTATGGTTTATATGGTATATGCTGGTAAGTTTTTTACACCATTCCACGAGGTTTTGATTAATTGAATTGTTGTGCGGATTATTTTTTATATACTCCGTTAAACCAACTTTCCTGAAAATTTTCTCATGAACCGAATAAGTACTTATTATTCGTTAATAACCTCCTCAGTAGCAGACCGGTAGAAAAGTAGTGACTTCGATGTCTTCAGGAGCTCACCCGACAATCCTCAGCTGCGGATCAATTCACTTCAACAATACCGAAGAAGCATGCTTGAGATTGGCATCTTTAAGAGAAAGCACCGGTTGTGTACCTGAACTGGAATACCAGTTCCAATCGGTAAACGTTGATGTAAGTGTTTTCCATCCTTCGAGTCTTTGCGTAATTTTTGGGGTATTTCTCAATAGTTTGAGCAACACAATGGATAGGGAGCTGCATAGCGGCTCTCACATAACTCGTAATTGAAAGAACAAACCCATCTCAGCTTATCTGGACCTCACTGCTCACGGTTTCGAAAGGATAGTACTGTGTAGTCTTGAGGAGTTGTTGGGATGGTATAGGGTAATGATGACGAAAGAGGCATGAAAAGGGTAATTGAACGGAGAGTCGATACGCGCATTTGCTGGAACAGTAAACAAAAACTGCCAGAATTGCTTTACTTTATAGGTTAGGACCCCAGACATCAGCTATTCAAAGCTATTTTCCAGCATATGTGCTCCGTTGTAAATGAAGCAGCTTCAACATGGCTACTAAAACACGGCCACTTCTAGGCGTGTTATACGATGGATAAATTTTTGAGCTTTTATTGCACAATATCTACGCCGTTTTTGAAGCCGTCAATGTGCGATTGTGATGTGATCCTTGGAGATAGCAGATCCATCCTAGTGCAGAATTTCAGTAATTATTTCAGACGTAATCAAGACTTCTACTTTTTCGCTGTAGGTATGAAAAAGTGACCTATGTATAGGCCAACACTATTTATGACTTCTCCGCTCGTAAATGTTCAGCTCGATATGATCGAAAAAACCTGGGTTTTTCTTTCTTTTTTCCACGTATCATGAAGCTGTAAATCAGTCTTTATTTTACGAGCTTCTGATACAACCAACGCATTTTATAAAAAGCGCATCATTTTACATCTTCATCTGCTGCTCACTTAGGCTAAAATTGAGTAACGAAATATTGCTAATAAGGTTGCCGAGGAAGATAGTAGAATGCTGGTACAAAAACGAAAAAAGTCACCGCAAGATTGACGCGCTATTAGAAAACTCGGCTCAGACGAACATCAGAAGGAAAAGGCAAGCCAGCGTGAAAGCGTAAGGAAAAAAGAGCATTGGGCCGGAAGAGCATATGTATGCTCGAGTCTCTTCCAGGACCGGAGTTCTTGCTGGCTTGATCGGTACCCAGTTGGCTTGACTTTGGCCCACCACTATGAATGATTTTGTTCAGCTCGAGAGATGCTGTTTTTCAGTTTGATCTCCTTTGTGAAGCTGGTAAATCAGTGAAAAACAGTATATCTCTTCAAATGTTCAGTGTGCTCGCTGGATCACTGATAAGTGGTCCGCTCAGTGACCGATATGGAAGAAAAAAGGTAGCGTATAGAGTCGATTATTTATTTGCATTCTGAGAATCCGAAATAATAATCAGGGATTACCTGCGTTCATACTTTCAGATCCTTATTTCGTCCCTTTTCGGTGTAGGCCTCTTTTCACTGGCCACGGCATTATCGGGATCATTCCTGCAGTTCAATATTCTTCGAGCCATTGCAGGAGTTTTCACCGGTGGTCTCGCCTCGTAAGTTCAGATTAAGCAACTGAATAGCTCCAAAAAAATAAAAAATGAAGGGTGAAGGTGGTGTAGTGGCAAGTGGCGAACTATCACTCATGCATGGCCTGGGAATCGAATTTCGAGTCGGTCCTCATGACGATGAAGTGAGCTCCCATTCATCCAGGTTCGGTTACTTGATATCAGGCTCGTCTGGGGGAATAAAAGCACTGGCTTTGAGATCGACTGGCCACGCGAATCATTGTGCAAGTCACATACGCAGTCAAAAATTCTCCTGCGATTCTGAATGAAAGTCGAAACAGGGCGCATCCCAAAATAGAGTTGATCGACGTCAGATTTCAGTCTTTGCAAAGCCATTTTCAGGGTTCTTGGCGTCTACCTGATCGAGAACATCCCAAAACATCATCGAATGTGGATAAATACCGTAGTAACGTGGTCACCGAACTTCATCATCTATCCGATTATCGCCTATTTTTGTCATGACTGGCGCAAACTATCAATGTTCAGCTTTGTCATATCTATTCTAACAATAATTAATCTTCTGTAAGTTCCTTGTTTGTAGTTTATCCCTTGTAGTCAAAGAAATCATCCTTTACACCTTCAGCTGTCTTCATGAAAGCCCTCGATGGTTGATTCAACATGGACGGATCGAAGAAGCCCGTAGAGTTCTAGCGAGTATCAGGCGAATGAACGGGAACACATGTGAGAAGGAGGCAGCTGAAATCGAGGAGATGCTCAAGAATGAGCATGAGGTGAGCTTATGCTTCTGCAAATATGTACTCACCAATTCCGACAATTTTGTATTACCTTAATTCTTGAATATTTCAACAGAAAAATATTTAAAATATCAGCATCCAATCAATGGTGTAGTGCCGATGAGTATTAAACGCCTTCTGACAGGCTCCCGAATAGCAGTACGCTTTCGACTTTTGTCTATGACTCCAGCTGCTGTAGGGAGCTTGACAAGGTGCAGTTAGAAATGGCAAGACAACTTTTCAGATCTGATTTAGAAACAAGCAAAAACAATGGCAACAAAGATATTAGGATGGCAAATAAGTTCTGCGACAAAAAATTTTAAGCGTTGAAAATTCGTATCAACAGTGTGAACAAGGTAGCAAAGGTGATAGACTTTTAGGACGTTCCCCGGGCAATCAACACATGAGTAAGTAAGGGCACGCGTGTGGGCTTTCGCAGCATTACGCTCAATGAATGGACAACACCCGATTCTTACCATCACCTTCTACTAAGCACGCCAAGGGAAAGACGTGGGTGTAGCGGCTCGAAATATCAGCAATCTATTCGATGCTAGCACTGCTCACCGATCGACGGTCAACAAACGGTTGGATCGCTTCACTGCAAGAGATACTAGCCTTCAAAGTCACGCAAGCATCGTCCCTTAATTTAAAGGAGGTCGGAGAGATCCATTCCCTATGAGTTGCTAAACGCAGACTAGATGGACACAGCTATCGCTTGCCCCTATAATCCCCCTTATTTGGCCAACGGGGTTAGAGAAGGACGGTCATACCGTGAATCAGGTCCGCAGAGGGACAACGCACGTCGAAAATTTGCTTTGGACCCACGTCAAAAGTTCACCGATCCCGCTTGGTTCCAGGTTTCTCATCAGTCGTACCCCGAAGTGTTCCCCCCTTTTCACTACCATATGCTCCGTCTTTTTGAGCATATCGTTGTAGAAAAGAAATTCGTCACTTAATGTGATCGAAAAACAGCAGTCAATTACCTTTTTGAGTCACTGCTCCCTCACTCCTGAAGAGATTGCATCAGTGATGGCTCGAAAGATATAAGAAGGTTGTTGACTTCTTCGGTAAATATTTTTCCGAAATTTGGTTGATATGAAAAAATTTAGGAATGATTCAAAAAAGTTCTCTATTTTGTCGCAGGATTTATTTGCCAACCTAATAAATTACGTCAAAGATTGCTTTTTTAAAGCAAAAGTGAAGCAAAAGTGAATCAATCTTTTATGATTTTTTATAGAAAAAAAAACAAAAGATTGCGAAAGGTTACAAGATTATTGAAACCTCTTTTAAATGGTACTAAAATACTGAGGTATTCAAAATTGGCACTTTGTTCAGACCTTCATTACTAAACAGAAGAAGAGCAAGCACTACTCATTCTATCACTTGGTTTGTACATGGAAATACTTCCGATGGAGCGTTACAGTCTGTTCCGGCTTGTGAGTCCTCATTGCTTGTTTTAGAAAACAATTTGTTCATTGTTCTACTTCAGTCCTTTAAAAATACATTTAAAACCCAATTTTTCGCATTTTTCCGATCATTTTTGATTATTTTTTTTGAAGAATCTTCGCCTCGCTGGTCAATTACGGTCTCCTATTCAATATGGAAAAGCTCTCAGGATCACTGTACTGGAATAACACCCTCTTCGGAGTATGTCCTATCCGCTCACAGCTGTCAGACTTTAGAATTGGATTTATTTCAGGTGATCAGATGGGCAATCAACATTTTAGTCGGTGCTAGTGATTACTTCTGCCGATGTGTGGGAAGGAAACTCGTCCATTTTGTGGCCATCACTTCCATCATTGGTGCTCTGGCGATTATCTGCGCCACATACTTGGAAGGTACTGTCCGCCCACCGCACCTGATAGCCTGCCATTTCTAACTATAACATTTCAGACCATCAATTCGACCGCTCATGGGTGATTCGATACTGTACCATATTGATTACATCAATGACTAGTCAGGTGGACTTCATCCCAGAAATCCACCTCGGGCTTGAAAAGTGCATGTTCATTTTCAGTTGTATATCGCCAAGTTTATTATTACAAGTGAACTGTTCCCAACTGCCGTCCGGAACATCGCTGCCTCGGCATTGGCTGTATCAAGTCGATTGGGCACCATTTTCGCCCCACAATTGTTCTATTTGGTAAGTCATGATGACCTAAGTTAAAGTATGATTCAGTAGGACTGAAGCATTCCCTACATGTCCAGTTTCGGCTCTCTATTACTCTTGACATTTTCTTTTTAGTACTGATGTATGTCCCACTACCTTTTTCTGATTGACGTTACGGCTTATCTTCATCTTCAGAACCAGAAAATCACTTTTTCTGAGAATACCGAGACATCGTTGGAAGAAAATGACGTTGTCAATCTTCATATAACTGAGATCAGTTCCGCTTGCAAAGAAATCGATCGCATGCGAGAGAGTTGGGTGATATGGAGTGTAAACGCAGCTAAAGGGAAAAACTACGCGACTGATCACATTCCTAGCCTATAGGGCAAAGACATTTGTAAAACTTGTAGCCCTCCTCCATTGCATATAGGGAACGATTATTGTTCCATGACTCTTTACGCCTCTGCCCCTGAACTATGGCGATTGAGGGGTTTTGAACCTCTACGGGTGACCCCTACTCCAAATACGTCGACACAAACGAGAAAAAGTTTTCGAATGAGTAATCCACACCGATTTCATCAGTGATATACATACCCCAATGTTGCACCCCTACCCACTTCACAACATTCCCATGGTCTGTCTGACGTTTCCCACTCGATAGTTTCGATCTGAGCCTTCTTATATCTGTCTATTCCTAGGCCATTATACGAGCGCCACAAGTAGCTTACTGAGTATACATTCACCTCTACTTCTGAAGCATCTATCGATTGATGGGAATTTTCCAGGTCGATATCCACCCGGTGATCCCTTATGTTGTGCTTCTCGTTGTATCGATTATCGACTGCATCGCCTTTCAAGCACTGTTACCAGAAACAAAAGGCAAAAACCTTGAGAACCACTTGCCGCCAAAGGAAGAGCGGATATTCTATCGGAAGCAATGTGTTGTAGAAGAATAAAAAATTCAGCCGAGGTCGAAAGTTTTGAATGGAATGAGGATTTGAGGTGCTTCTCATCAATCTATTGATATTCGAAGAGTATTTATACTTAGGTGGTTTCTTCGAAATAACTTGCTGAAAACCTTCAGGATCAAGTATCGTGGGTGACCAGAATTGAATCTCTTTGAAAAATTTTCACCAATTTTTTTCCTGCAAATCTCTCGACTCCCCTTTGGCGATTGCGTTTTTCAACCTGTGGATGGCAGAGACCAGAATAATGTACACTACGTCGTTCTTGAAAAGATGAGAAAAAAGTGAGAAGCATTTGAATGTACTTCAAATGATTTCGTTGTTTTGACGGGGAATTACTGAGTCAGACTTCGAATATGCAGACCGCCTGCGAAATCGTTCGAGTATTCCAAAGCAGGTAAGGGCTGATCTTCCCTCATAAGCCACACAGGAGCTGTTCTGTGTGGCCGCCCTGACGTCTTGGTTTCTGATCCGGTACAGCCTGGCCCAACCGCGAGCCCATCTAAACATCCCCATTTAACGGAATGTAGTAGTCTCCCATGATTTTACCCTGTGAGCTCGAAGCTGACAAACTTGCCCGAGCCTTCGCCATTAGACACATAAAGCCACCCAACTCTTGTTTCGCTCATTATTATCGGTACTCATTGATAAACTGTACAAAACCGGTTCCGGAGCTACGATTACGCCCTAATTGTACCGTTTTCCCGACAACGCCCATTTTGCCTTATCAAAGACCAAAGAATTGGGCCAAGAAAACTTCGCTAAACATCCTCATAGCAGAATGTGGCTTCCGATCACAGGCTATATATTGTGTTCCCCTGTTTTTACATAGAAAAAGAGCCTCTCTGATGGCTCAGAAGGATCTACATTTGGTAAACACATTCCACAGGATCTACATTCGGTGATCTACATTCCCATGGTTCCTTGCCCGCTTCTCAAAAATCCGTTGCTGCCGATACACTTCACAACCCTTTCAAAACAATACGTATGAAGGCCCAAGATAGAATGTCACCTCACAAGTTCCGCCCCACTCATAAATTACGCCCATCAGTCCGTGTTTATACTCGTTCAAATGATCTCCCACGAGGAAAGGACCAACTTGAAGGACTCCTCGACTTCGAACGTATCGCGAAGCATCATTTTTTTTTCAATCCAAGCTGTTTTGGCTTCATCAGTTTCTACAAGATTTTCGCCACCAAAATTCAAGCTCATAAACTTGTCTCAGTCATTACTTCTAGAAAGTTCGTCCTTTAATACGGATACTGAAGATTTTTTGACTCAAACAAGATCGGATAATAATTTATACGCTTTATAAAATTAATTATATCGTCAGATATTTAATCACAGCCGGTGATCGCTTTGTAGTCCTGCAGCCACTTTGCATACTTGGCTTCACCTTCCCCATTTAGAATATGTTGGAAGCGCTCACGATATTTCTCGAGAAAGTATGCCAACAACACACGGTGTACATAGATATACTGCTGTAATATGATGTGATCAGTACGGATATCGTCATCAAAAACGGCTGTACAGTTTGAAAAGCTTTTTTTAGGTTAGGGAGGAGATGATGTATGTAGTGGCGCACCATCACGTACGCATGGTCCAAATCGACGCTGGCCCGGGCCAACCAAGCCTGTTGCTCCCCCTCCGTCCCCTCCCTCCCACTTCCCCCACTCTCCGTAGTCGGGGTCGCCAGTACAAGATTCTCCGCGGATGATCACCACATCGCATTAGCTACATACTGATACAAAACACAACTGCGACTTTGAATAGAAGTCGAAAGCTGGAAAGGTCCCAGATGCTACATCTCAGAGACGGGCTCGGTGAACGTCGAAAGCTGTATGGGCATCGTATACTTTGTCAGTTCTGAAGTGAACTATGTGGAGTAGTAGAAGAAGTATAAATGCCTATTCGAAGTCGTCGCAGGGCGTTGATCTCGGAAGAAACTAAGTAATGAGATAGTACAGAAGGCCCGACAAATTTAAGAGGCTGGTAAGTTTAGATTCAACAGCTGTAAACGAAAGAGTATGAAGGGTATAGGGTGAACCACAAAAACTAACCATTTCATTCTGAATTGAAAAAGGCCGTTGAGTTCGTAATTCTTTCGTAAGCGCATCCATATTCATACAGTTCTTCTTGAAAAATCATTTTTTACGCTTACTTGGTTTGCAATTTAATTGACCGACAGTTAAAGAGTGAAAAACTTGAGTAAAACTAATTTAGAAAGAAGGTTACAAATAGTACCCCGTGTTGCATCTTCTCTTGCACGTAGGCGATTGCCACGATTGAGCCGGTCCTTCCGATACCGGCTGAGCAGTGCACCAAGATCGGTTTTGTCGAACCTCGAACCTCTGAGAGTATATTCTGGAAGAAGAAAGGAGTCAAATTGATCGGAATAGAAGCGATTCTCGCCATTAAGGAAGGATAGCGCTGAACTCACCGTAGCGGTAAGCCTTGTAGGTGGCACACCTCGATCAGGCCAATTTTCCCACTGATAATGTCGAACAATCTGACTGACTGGTTGCCCATTTTTCAAAAATTCTAGCTTCAGTTGACACACCCTCACGAAGCTATCTTCTACTGACAATGGTCGAACCTGAAAAAAGCGGAATTTCCAAATAGATGAAAGCAACGTTGAAAACTCATAAGAATCCTTATAAATGTGTGTACAGCCTACGTTAATAACTACGTGATATAGGATAGGCCACGTTTCAATTTCAGCTGACTATGTTAAGTATATGGTCGCATGTTTTCACCAACCCACAATGTCGGATAGCGAGATTAACCTTGGCCTTTTATAACTAGGCACAGCTTGGTCAATGGGCTTTTCCCAACATTCTCTTTACCTTCACCCAAATCCCACAGATGAAGTACCAGAGGCAAACTTACGTCCAGATTGGTTATTAATATCTTTCCATCACCTTCACCGAATATCTTCACTTCGCCTTTCTCGCGTGGCCAATACTGGGAACATTTAAACTTTCCCTGAACAGAACTGCTTGATGAGAGCAAACTCTGCTGACATGAAGTGGGCCTCTATATCGTTACCAAAGACTTTGACGCAACCGCGAAGTTCCAAAGAGGCTCCGTAAATGTCAAGCCGAACACAGACACCAAGCAGTCATCAACGCTCATAACCTCTATAGCTCGCTTTCGGGACATCTACTCAGCGTGAATATATCTTTTTCACCTCAGAAACTGAGCTTCCATTAGGAGGAGAGTGCCTTTGAATGCGGTATCCCGGAGGGACTATATGGAAAACTTACACATTCGACAGTGTTGCATAGCATAATGATAGCTTCACATCCTTCCTGTATCACCATGGCCCAAAACGCCAATTGGGTGCTTTCCAATGGTCCCTTCAAAAAATACTGTCATAAAATAGGGCGAAAACTTTCGGATGAGATATTTGAGGATTGACTTACTTGAGCACAAATGAATCGACGATCTTGAGTTGGGTTGGCGACATAGTTAGCATGAATGTAGTCGTTCGGAAGGCCTGGCCAGTTCAGAATCACCCGACGATAATCTTGACATGGGACATCCAGATATCTAAACGCATCAGATACACAGTATTTTGTAGGTACCACCATTTAGCTTGCTTAAAAGGGGCAAAGGAAATAGTGGGATGCAATTGTGCCAGGCAATCCATCCGGAGCACTTTTTAGGAGAATATCTAATTTATTTATTTTTAGGGCTGCCGAAGGACAATACTGCCCAGAGACAAGTAGTGCATATTCCACAGACGGGTCAGGAGATGGTATCTATTCTTCTGGTGGAAAGAGCGATTAACTTATGCGAATTTCGTTCTGGAAGTGATAGCTGTAAAAGCACGTCCGTCAGGTGCAATTAACCATTCACATAAGACATGGTACTTTGAGGAGGGAAAACCAGTAAATGTGGTTTCCCCATGAGTACCGTTGGAGAGCGTACTGTACCTACTGTCGGGTACGCTGCCTTCATGTTCAGCAGCTCATTCAATTGTTCAGTACAAAGCGCCGGCGAATGAGATGTACCTGTTCTTGTCAGTGTTCGCTTGATAAGCCACTGTAGTCATAGTTTCTGGTTGCCATCTGGCAAGACTTGAACGGAATTCGTCGACAAGTCCACGCACACCCATGTCGAGTGCTCGGTTAACCCATTGCTCTACCTATAAAATTGAGACCTATCTTAATAAGTACTTGTAAGCAGTATTTTTCCACTTTGAGCAGGAATTTGTCGTCCAATCTAGGAACACACGCCCAGTCAGTCCCTTTTTTGGAGTGCCCGGTTTTTATGTGCAGCTGTGGACTGACCCCGTCAGCTACCAGGAAAACACAACGAAGTCTCTAGCAGCGCACATGTTCAAAAAATGGACCTAATGTCGTATACTTACTTTCTGGGCGCATTACTGATTTCTCCTCTACTGTGCACTTGCCCACCACAGAATAAAAAGAAGTAGTGTACCAGAGTCATTGTCATTGCGTTATATAGTCATGCATTGAGACAGTTCCCTCAGATCGTCGCTGCAATTGGTTGCGACCGCAACCGCGCAAAATCAATAGATATTCTATTCAACACAGGAATTTCGAGTAGCCGAATCCCGACAAAAATCTTATACAAACTTACAACAACAGCGGCATCCCGTGAAGACCTGGCCACTTTGAAGCTTGGATCAACAAACTGATTGAGATCAGCAGCTCGTGGTGTTCGAGGTAAGACTTCTTCAGGTTCTCCATAGTCGCCTTCGCCTTCCTGCTCATGCTCTGGACTGCGTCCACTTTCAGGTTCATCTTCAGCGCTTCCATCGACTTCATCTGATAGGAAGCACCCAATATTATTTATCGTTCTCAAAGGCAGCGCCTATGCTCATTTTAAAGACATCTTTTTAGCATTTCAATCCATAAAGGGGAACGTCCTTGTTTAGAACAGTTACTAATTCCAAAGAAAAGTTTCGAGCTTATTAAGGAAACGAATCCGTGGGAGAGTTTAAACACATTCACTCAATGTGCTATTTCTTTCAAGCAGCAACAGTTGATTCAAGACCTTCCTGTCCCCCTGCGATCGCTCGCCTAGCGTGGGAACATCTTTTGCTTGTTCCATTTAAAAACAGTTATTAACTACGGCAACCGCTTCAGAGAACTAGATCATACCTCATATGGATGGGGTGGGGCTCCATCCAGCTAGATTTCTTACCATTAGTCTCGTGAACGTGTGACACTGTAAACCCCCCCCCCCTATCAACAAGTCAGATTTCGGAGACCAGGGAACGGGGAGTACAGTAACCCTTTTTGCCAAACCCCTTTGACCCCAGCGGCACTGTAATCCCGAGTTTGTTGAAATTTTACAGCTTTGTCACCAGGGCTGAGTGAGACTGCCTGCTCCTTTGTGTAGTGTGCTGTGCACACATTTCTACTCGAATTGTTAGAATCACAAGATTGCTCAGTCCTTTTTGCAGTTACCATGAACCGGATAATCACTGAAGTTACGTCGCAACAGCCATCCAGTCTTTACTGCCTCCAGTAGTACAACACCAACACCTTGCGAAGGGGAATCTCCATGAGTATGCTACTCATGAGGAGTCTGTCTCGCATTCAAAACGGACCGTGTTGGTTAAACTCGATAAGTAAATGAAACCTCGTGTTGATTTGGTCTGATATCAGTGACATGATGCGGTAGGTAAGCTAGCACAACTCACTTTTGCGTTGAACTTTGTGGGTGTAATTCCTCGAACTCCTGCAAAACTTTCTTAAAGCGTATTGTTGAGGGTATGATAGAATTTCCAGCCTGCTAGAACGATTCGAACGGCTAAAGCACTACGGTTATTTATATTCTGAGAAGGTTGATGAGCGTCTGTGGAGCCATTTGTTACCAACATTTCATATAAAAGCCCTTCAAGCATGTTAAGTAGAACTGGTCAGCTCGAAGGGGGCCAGAGACCTCTCTCCACTCCTCAGTTCCATTTCGATCCTTCATGTGTACAACATTTCCATTACAATCATTACAAATAGTATGGTTTTAGTAGATTATTAACTCACTTGTCGGGTACACACATCGTAAGATAGTTGGAAAACTATTTGAATAGGCTGAAACAACCGTTTGAAGGTAGTACGATAACAAATAGTAACCATACTCACTTACCTTTCCTGATATGACTGTTTATTTCGCCTTACAGTTACTACAACCTCATCTGACCTGGCTAAGAGATTATCAGTATGTTTTCATGGTAGGCCCAACGCTTTCTTTCATTCCAAATGTTACGGAGGAACCTGAACCAGACCTAATGCTACCACCGAGAGCAAATTTTCTACTAAAGGCAAGCCTTGTATACCTACTTTCAGCATATTCAGCGCCCTGTCCATTTCCATGACCATCCTACGTAGCGTTAAATGATGTTCTAGTTACGTTCTGTGTATTAGTTTCTGACCTTCCTAAGAGGCGTTTTCAATAAGTAGAGAGACCATGTATCTTACATTAAGCAACTCTTGCTAGTTGTCTCGAAGCTCGCCATTCTCCTAGATACCGTGCGGCATGCCCTATATAGTTGTTAGTTGTATATTGTATTATATCGTTTAGTTGTATCACCGTGCGACATGTCGTTTTGAACTCACAACCATCATCATCACATAGGCATTCCCTCAAACAGATGCAACGTGAAGCTCTCAGTTGGTGAATGCCACCAACCACAGAAAACTCTTTCGAATAGTTCCAGAGTCTTTTTGACTAAAGATCTCTATAAAAAGGATATCGACACCTCAAAAATGAGCAATGCCTTACTTTGGTGTCTGGCCAGATTGAGACTTTCACACTAGACCTACAAAGCCATTATTCATTCAACCCATTGATTCGCTACATCCGGGTTTTTAGTTCTGCCACCTACATAATAGGTTAGTGATACTGATTCGTACATTGAATGGGTCCCCGAAAGGGATTGCGTAAGGCAAGCACGCATTCAAACGTCACCACAATATTTAACGGAAGTCAAGTGCACGAGGGCATACGACAACAGATTTGATGAACATCAAAGAACACAGCTCTCTACTTCTTAACACAAAGCTCTTCGGCTTAGCACCCCGTGATACCCACTGCTCACGTTTTTGGGGGTCACGTTTCGACAAAGAGAGCTCGAGACAGTGATGTTAGACGTTACTACGTTCTCGTAAATTGTGTATCCCTTGAGAGAGGCGATTTCTGGTTTATCATTCTCCCCAATAGTCTCGTGTTTTCGGCGCGGGTACAAAGTCCTTCTTTCTTGTGATGCCAGCGGCTGACCTTCTATAACAGTGAACCCCGCTCACTCTTAAAAAACGCCTCCTTCCGTTATTTTCTGTGGTCTCAAGGAGCGATCATAATGCAATGTACGCTGTCTGCGGATATTTTAAATTTGTTTATTATGCTCAAAAAAGAAAGGAGGTAAATAGTAATTACCGGTTCTGAATCGTATGGCACTGATAGTAAAACGATAATTGGCCGGAAAGCATTTGAAAAACCTAACATGAAATGGTTACGATTGTATACAAATACGACAAAAGCATATAGCTGTAGAACATGATGACGACGATGATGACTAGCCTCCCATAGAAGGAGTAGGTAACCAGTTTACGGTATGAGATCCATAGGTATCCCGTAGTTTAGGCAGTAATATGCATAGGGCATAGAAGTTTCTGAAAAGAAATACAATCAATAATCGATTGGTTATTCTAATGAGATAAATATAAAATTTATGCATTTATGCTAATTAAAAGAAAAGTTATTGATTTTTTGCCGCTTCGCTGGATTTTTGCCCACTTGTCTAATGGTCCAATTAGTTTTTGTGGAAATGTTTTTAAATACACTTATAGGAAATAGATTTGAGTTAGTGTCACTGGTAAGGTCCCAAAGAATTATTACTTCAGCTGATAGTGTGCGTAAGATCGTCGTAATCGCAGCTAATTGCCACCGAAGAATCTGCGTCGCAACCGCACGCGTCTTGTCTTAATTGACTACCACAGTACCCCTCCCCTCTTACACTGGCCTCTGCTGGAAATACTTCGTATAAAATCATCGCGTCAGGTTACGAGATGTGTAAACCCGTCTAGTAACGCCTCCTATGACGAGGGACCAAACGAAAGGCCGCTTCGCAGCCGCACGCGTCTGGTCGTGGCTACCTCAAATAGTACCTCATTTGCATCCTATACAAGCCTTTACGTTAGGAAATTGGGTAAGGTGTTTCTTGAAGACACATCTCTCAAGTCCCAACAGAGATTGCTTGGAAGAGATTAATACATTAATTGATCATTAAAAATTTAAATATTTTTAGAAGGATAAGCTGGTTATTAATACTAACTTTAGCCTCAGAAATGTACTGAGTGGTGTGGGTTTGCTCGTGTTCAGGTAAGACGCCGATCTTGTACTTTTCGGCCAGCATACGAGCAGCAATTGAATGCCCGACGCTTTCGAAGACATCCGTAGCATCACAACCGGTCTGAAATCCAAGAAAATTAGTTCAACATAGATAAATTCCACTGAAATATCTCCTAAGTTGGTGTTCTCCTACGGGCACCAGAGCTCCCTACAGGATTGATTTCCCAGATCTCGACCCTATGCATCTACAGTTAAACCTGCCCAAACGAAGAATTGATGGTAGGGAAGCAGTTTCTTGAACATCTACCAGATTTATCGTGGGTAGCGCTTTGAGAAATACAGTGAGTTCGTGAAGGCAAAATTAGGTACAAATACAGCTGCCCTGTCCTCTGAATTCCAGCTCAAGGGGCCGTTCTCGAAGTCCCTTTTTCTAACAACAAAAGGGCTGAAGGGTACAGGTTACCAAGTCGGTCACTGCCGGGTTATGTCAAAATTGCAACAGGCTTCTCGAACGCGTTTCAAGAATTCTCCCAAGATCCTTCTAAGTCGTGGACTACCCCATTCCCTTCCACCCTCCTCTCTTTAGGCTTCCACTCGAATTCAGCTACCTGTTTACTTTACATGAAATTGAGAACTTATCTGCTACTTACATATTCAAGAAGGATTTCCATTCCACCTGGATGCTCTTCGAGGAAATTTGTGACGTCAATGACATCATTACGGATAATCATCCAGGCATCGTCGGGAGTACAGTGCAATGAGACTTCACATCGTGGGATTTCTCGACAGGACATAACTGAAATGGAACAGCTTTACTCAGTGTTAGAAGGAAGGAGGCGTAAGGAGTATGCGGCAGAATACGGTACGAGTATTTCGTAAAAGGACTCAAGTTCTGAGCATAGGAATTCAGAATATGAACTATAGAATGGTGAATGGCAGCGTTCAGATAGGAAGAGCACTCGGTACTTCAGGGTTCAGATCTTTCCCAGTGCTAGCAGTGATAAGATAAGAAGGTGACGGTATGGGCGTCGCTTCCACAACATGCTTTCCTCCATGTCTGCACATTTCAAAGAAAATCAGCAGGTATAAAGACCAATACGAGATGGGCATGAAAAGGGAAGGAGAACCGCTGTAGACAAGAGATTAATCAAGCGGTCGTATCGTCGCCAGTACTTCGCACCCTCGAAAACTCGTTCGTGGAATGGTGCGTATCACACACGTGGCCCCGACCCTAAACGGTCAAGTGCATCCTATACCTTAGGTAGCTTCTTACGATACCTATGGCACCTAGGGTAAGATAGAATCGTATAGCAACACAGGTACGACCGATACACCGTTTCTGTCACAGTTCCAGACAGTGGAACGAGTACGACACATCGGTAACCATGCCGATGGCTGGAGTGCATTGCGGTGCGGGCGTCCCCTAACAGGCTTTTATACCGTCGGATGAAATACTATGGACGCAAACACGGAGAGTGAAAGACATGCCGAAACATAGTTGGAGACGCAGATCAGACGACAGTCAACGAAAGACCGTAGCTCACCACCTGTGCACCGGAGAACGCAGCACCCGTGGAGGCCGTATGTACCTATCGCATGATAAGAAGCTTGAATTTGAGTGGAATCGCCAAAATGTAGCAGTATAAACGCTACCTATGAAGTGGTTGGTGGGCCACAGATTGGCCTGGGAGCAGAATTTTTGAGAATTTAAGTATTTTTGCAGGTTGACAATTCTCATGACATGGTGTTCACGTGAATCCAATCAAGGATGCATACAGTGCGATAGTGGTGGCGATGGTGGTGGTGGTTGTTGATTGATGAGGACGATTAATGAATGGCGACAGTGTCGGCTGCTGAGCGTCACGAACTTCGCATATCAACTAACATTTCGACGTGCTCTTTCACCGAATATTAAGGATTTACCCAATAAAAATCATAAGACCCCCATATGGGGCGGACCATCATACCGTAGTCAAATCGCATTGATCTGCAACTTAAAGAAAAAGTGGAGATCGCTTATAAGCGGATAGGGACATAAGTAAAAAAATTTTTAAAAACCAGAGGACAGCCCTGCGTCTCTACTCGTACTCATGCTTCTCTGCCATGCAGCCTTCTCGGAAGCTTCCGGAAAATGGTAAACAAAATTGCACACAGCTCATTTTCAAGTCGATCCTCTGATGATTGAAAGAACCTTCCAGTGAAGTGAAAGCAGCTCTCACTTCAGCAAAGTGCGCTACTTTACGCCGCCCAAACAGAGCCCAAGAAATTCTTCGAGGTAAAGTACAACTGTTCATAGATCAGGAGTTCATCTGCCATGAGTCCTGCATTTGTTTTGACACGGGATCATAGATGAACTGGAATGGATCGCCCACTCCCATAAGGCATGGGTGGTATTCAAGAGAAAAGTCGGACTTCCGGAAGGGTAAGGTACTCGCAACTTTGTTATCTCCGAGAAAAAGAGGGGACTCTGTTGGCTTGTCTGCAGTCCATGTGAGGGTGTCAGGGTGAAACAGCTGTCCGTTCACCCCATTTACATTTACTTCCACTAAGTTTTCAGTGATACTTCCCTCGGACTTCATGCATCGTCCTGGTGTGATTATACACCACCTCAGTAATAAAATGGGATTAGAAATCAAGTTTTTCTAATTGAAACTTCTTTGGAAGAGGTAAGAGGCATCACATAATTGCCGATCAACCAGCTTCATTAACGTCTCATTTGCACTATCGGTGTTCTGACAGATTGTACTGGAAATGGATCCGCTCAAGTGTTACGAATTGCCTAAGCATTGTGTTCATGGAAACCATTGCCTACACCATCTAAACATGCGTTGGATGCGTTGAGCCAGATGCATGGCTCACTCTTAATGAGATTTGGCCTTGCCTATCTCCAACAGATCATTCACGTTTCCAATCGAACAATACGAAAGGCACTGAGCGAAATAGTGGGAGAACCGCTTGGGGGAAGCCCTCAGCTTAAAAGGACGATCCTAGGGTTTTCAAAGCCGGTTCCTTGTCACGACAGCCTCGCCCACGGGGAAGCTTTAAAACGCCAAGGACGTGAACGGCCTATCAAAGTTAATTAAGCAAAGATCACATTTTTTTCGTAACAGATCTTCAAAAACTTATTTATTTGATCCGAAAAGCATAAGCATGGGCTACGAGTTTCTCATCAATTAGAAGCGGTGTAGCTGTCGTTTCCATGTTTTTCGGGATCAAAAACTTGAGAATTAGTACAGTTCAACATTTACGATCCACTCTATTTACCTAGTCTTGCTTCGGAAGAGGAACTGGTTGTTTTCTCACTAATAAAGATGAAATAAGTTGGAACAAAGGAGTTTAGGCAGCAACATCTATTTTGGGAACAGTAGCGACAGTACTGTGTTGCAAAGGAGCATTGCGAAAGAAAGTACATCATAACAAATCGGTTGCGCAATTCTTTTTTTTTTTAAAAAAAAGGCTTGGTAAATAATCATAGGCTCATAGACTATTTGTTCACATCATACTACAGATCAAAGAGTTTAGGGACCTAGTAAAGAAGGGTATGTGGGAGGGGCTGGACTGAGGAACAAAGGGAGCTAAATCCTTGGAGCCAAGTCAAAACTTCAGCCTCAACGATGGTACAGTGAGTTAACCAACCGGCTAGCTCTTGGAGTCTTTATCTAGGTAGAGGGTTTTCCCTCTTTATCAGTGAGAGGTTTCCTTCTTTCTTCTCTTTTATCACTCAATATTGCAGATTATCATTCTTTCAATACCTTATGTATTTTTATATATTTTCTTCTCTGTATCTCTTTCTCTATGCTTTTTTTCTTTTCTGATTACTTATGTCAGAGACAGTAGTCCTGCTTAATCATTTGATCGGCAGTACTCGCAGGATAGGAAGGATTTGTTTGATAATCTGTTGAAACTCCATCGAAACTCCCATCTAGAGGTTGCCAAGATTAGCGCTTTTTCAGATTAATGAGACGAATTAGTGATCCCCGGGCCTGAATGACATTTTCTTAAAAGTCCTACAAGGAAGTGGAAGAGTAGTGTTTGTTTCTGTCTGCCAAGATGAAATGACCGCAAAAACAACTTTGCAAAAGTTTTCGATGTTTTCACTAACTTTATTGACTGTTGTGTTTCTGTTTGTCGCGTAGCTCAAGGTTGGTTGAGCAATTCAAGTTGACAAATGGCCTGCGGTAACTGCTACGGTTCCAGTTCGCTCCAGTCGGAAGTCTTTCATACAACTCATTCATAAATCTCAACCAGTAAACGGTAGCGATATAGCGAGAATATCTTTGAGATTGAGAGTGAGAAGTCAAAACAAGTGAGAAGATCGCTTTTAGTAACCATTCGCAGAAGAAGGAAAATTCTCGAAGAAAAAACTTTCTAGGGCTATAGAACTCGGAGGTTTTCGAAAGTTAGGTTAAACTTCAGGCTGTATCCTGTTGTGAAAGTCTTTAAACTATTTAGGAAAGGTTTTTTCTCTTTTTGCTGAAAAAGGGGATGAAGGAATTAAGGTACAAGTGCAGAGACTCGCTGATCATTCTGACCCATCCATATCAAATTCGTAATTATTGCCCCTGATCAGTGAATGACAATCATTGTCAAGCCGCTTATCACCCTGAGCCGTTATACAGTAGGCGACGGTTTTGAATAGGTTTCATGTATACGGCCTCATAGGAAATGCTGATCTGTAGAAAGCACTGTGGTTTTTGGGCTCCCTAAACAAAGTCCAAAGGTGATGCTGATGGAGTGGCGGAAGTTTTCATCTTCACCTTCGTCTTTCAATGAACAAAGTTCAAAGGTAATACCTATGAAATACGGAAGTTGGCCACTCGTGAACAGCACGTGTTCTTCCGGTATCTTTGCAGAGTTTTAATATGCGCTCATGTGCTGTTTACAGCATTCCTTTGTGTACCGTGTCAGTCGTGGTCGTACCTGGTGGATGGCCGCGTGACAGCAGTGTCGTCGTCTGTTAGCAAGAAGGTCACCCAAGTCAGATACCGACCCACCCGTGTTCGCAGTGGTAGAGCTGAGCTGAGAGGGTAGAACTTCCGATCTATTACATTATAATTCTGACAGCAACAAGTGCCCTCAAGAGCTTCTGTTCTGCTATTCTGTTCTGCTTCTGCAATCAGCAGTGCATTTCAAAGACCTCAGCGGTGCCGAACAGTCTAGGTTGCCTTCATAACAGAGTCAAATGCGTGTCAGAAAACTTTCTGCACAGAAGTGCACCAGCCCGGCTGGAAAAAGAGCGATGGTGTTTCATACCTTTCAGTAGCCATCCATCCTGGAAAAGGCTGAAGAAACAAGAGAAGGAGCCATATTGGCCGTATAGGGTAAATCTTACGATCATGCAAGGTGACCACTCGGTTTTCCATCACACTTTTTTTGATACTGCCTGTGAGTCACTGCTTGCCGAGGTCACCAAAGATCCGCGAGCCCTTATGGAAAATTTCGGAAACGTTAGAAGGAGTTCGATCCCTTTCCTTGAACCTCAAAGCAATCCAGCAATAGTCCTGAAATCTTAGCGGGACGAATAGATCATGTGAACTCTGCCCGTTTCCCGGTGCCAAGCCTTTTGTGTAGAGTTTGTGGAATAGAGAAATCTTTCTGGAGCAAGAATCAAAAATCAAAAGGAAAGCAGAATAACATGCGAGACGGCTACTGAGTCCTTTTGTAGCATGACGTATGCACTTTTTTAGTAATCAGTCCGGAGTATAAAAGTAGTTCAACTTACGACTCTCCTAAACAGTCCCACCCAAAAAACATTACCGATGTAACTGTCTCTGAAATTGTGAAAAGACTCGCAATGAATATTCTTTTGCGAATCACAGAAACAAGAGTAAGAATGCTCCCATTTTCGTGGCCACAGTGACTAGTTACAAGGAAGAATCATAAGTAATCACAATTCCAGCCTATGCCTCCATTCACTGTCCTCATTCGACTAGTAATATTTGCACAGTGCCGCTAGTGTAGTTAGTGTGGAAATACATACAATATACATCACATAAGGGGGTACGGTAGTCTTGAAAATTAGCAGCAACTTAATTTACAACGTAAACCCTTTTCCCACCCACATTTTTTCAACCCTTGACTTATTTAATTTATCCCAAGTAATGGATTTACCTCAAAAGGCTTACATATTGTCAAACACTCCTAAAAAGACAAAAATTCAAGAGGGTCCGATCAACGCTAAGGTAGGGGTGATTTTGAGTAGTTGTCCCTAGTTTCCAACTACTCATAGATTCATAGAGCTCAGGGACGATAAGCATAGATTCTCTGTAAAGGGAATGGAATGAACTTGCAGTAGCTAAATTTCTGCGCAAGTGGAAGCCCATAGTGCTTGGAAAAATTCAGAGGAAAGAAAAAAGAAAATGGCAGTTCCTCGCTGGGTTGGGCAACCGGTAGGAATTATTGCAGAGATTCTTGTACAGCCTGTTCAAAAAGATGGAACAGAAATGAGGAACAAACTAGAGATGAAGTGTCCGAGCACTTGATCAAGATCTGGCTTCGAGATGTCCTCGGGTCAGGGGCATGGCGGTGATAGTCACACGTGGCACGAGATGACTCCCTCAACATACACATCACGAGCCATGCGAGGAATTCTTATAATATTTCTAAGTATGACAACTTGTAACCTTCGTCCTTCTCTACTAAAACCAGAACTGCTTGAGGTTGTATTCGTTCATCCCGTTTCCAAGTAAACGAGAAAAAAATGAGGGCGTTCCAACAAGTACTGCTGAAGAGGCTGGGAAACTGAGCTGTTTACTACTGTAACAAACAACAGTAATCGGTTTACAAAGTTAAATTTGATGCCTGAAAATAGACTAGTGGAGCCTAGATGAAACGCTTGGGTATCAGAAGTTTTTGCCTTCTTCTTATCTACAAAAGCATCAATTCGTAAGCATGAACGATAAAACTCTGACAAGTACATACAGTCGCTGAGCCGTCATGTGGACTAGGAATAGCAGCGTCTTGGGACTGTACTTGGATGAGCATAAATATTTCAAGTTTGTAAAGAAGTTTGAATGGAAAGTTCAAAACCAAGGGGAGATTCACGTCGTTATTCTCTGATCTAAGACGTTCTGGGCCTGTGAGCTACAATTGGCTCCCAGAAGTGTTCACCTAGGTCCCACAAACACATTCAATTACCCCTACAGTTCCCACTCGAACTCAGTTGCATGGCATAAACCGAAGCAATTATTAGACACCCAGTGCTTCACCACTTCAAATCGGACTGATCCCTCATTAGGATTGTAGATGAAAGCGCTCTCCAACAGGGTATAATGATGCCACGAAGAGACCAGTATAGAGCCTGAACTATGATCAGAAAGCCAACAAGTAGGTGAAAAATAAACTTCATGACTCTCAAAACCAATCACTGAAAAAGGTTCTATGAAATCCTTGTAGTTATTGCAATCTGATTTGTCAACTGAATAGCTTCACTGCCTCACTACAGTCCATTCCTCATAAGGGCACCTCCGCATAAAGAGGGACCCCGTCTTCTGCCGTATATGCCGTAGTTGTTGTAACCTTAAAAAGATGAGTATAAAAATCTGGTAGCATGAAGCAGAACAAGGCTTCTCCATTGAACGTATTGGGAAGAAAAAGAAAAGTTTTTCTCAATACTGATTGCCATTAAGTAACGTTGACGGACTTTCGTAGCTCAATGTGCATGCTCGAAGAGTTCTGAGTTGCTTTGTTGATTTTGTTTCGGGAAGGAGCCACCTAAAAAAATTTTTTTATCAGTTCCATTTGTAGGTGTTCATGTTAACTGAACTGACTACTAAAAAATATTACAACAGAACATAAAAAAATATTTGCCAAATATCAAGTTCGTCAACGTCCTACCTATCACTACAATCATTAAAAGACACATGAATCGTAGATGTTCCATTTTGGAAACACAGTTTAGTTAAGCAGGCTAGGTTTTTTGAATAATATAAGTCATTCTGACTAATTATTGGAAAAGTTGTGATGTAATATTGTTCAAAGTAATTCCATACAACTAACATTCAAAAACTCTTTCTTTGATGATATTTTTCAAAGATTCATTACTGACGTGGTATTGTAGCGATGCCAGCAGTTGCCGACGGATGGACACGTCCGTTGTACTTTCTTGACTTTTGAGCACCTTAACAAATTTTTCTTTGAAAAAACATTTGATTCCATCGATTACGAAAATTGAAGAAGCTTCAGTGAATGCTTGAATGCTTCAAATATTGAGGCTCTGACCAAGACTAATATCATTTCACCCTTTTCTTAAAAGGTCGAAATGATGCTGAATGATTGTGTAGGTGAATGGGTAGTACTCCACAAAATAGGTATGGCAGTCTTCCGGGATTTCATTTGAATTGAGGTTTGAAACTGCTCAAAGGGAGGCAAATTTCCTGGTACATGGTTGTCGGGCTCCAACAAAGGGGATGAAACCGTAACAATGAACTTATAAACCTGTTTCTCCACAGAAATGGGAACAGAAATATGGATCCATAGCTGTATGAGGTCTTTGCAAGATAGGTTTCCTTTAGCACAGTCACTTGCCGGAAATTTGAGAGGACTGGTGTATTGTGTGCAGTGGTAAGGGGAGCACTACCACAAAATCATCGTCCAGGGAACGAATCCCGGAACAGTATTCGCTTAGGGAACAGGCCTCCATCCTTTCAGAGACGCTTATTCGGTAGCAAACTTGTCTAGGAGGATATTCGCACTGACTTATTCGTCGGCTGGCCATCCCTAGGTTGTAAAGGCCAGATCCGGGTTCGCAACGATACTACGATTCCGATAAAAAGTCAAATACGAGGCCTAGATAAACGGATTAATCCGATAACACCACAGACCTTGCGCCTTATCCTTTATTTATTCACTTATTTAAACAACTTATTCTGTAAGGCGAAGCACTGTAGAACAAGAAATCGAATAAGCCCGAATCTACAGAGCAAACTTTCAACCAGGTGTGCCTAAAACATTTTCAATGCAGTAAATTCTGTACTCGATGGAAAGTTCGAAATACTGTAATCGTTTGTTATGAGTTTTTGTATGTTACCCTTTTCCATGGGCCATGATCTGCGCCTTTACAGTTGGAACTTGGGTGTCACTATTGATATGTGTTCGCGCGGGTAACTCTCCACACCAACCGAAGCTCACTTTGCAACGGTGCATTCTGCTGCGACACTTTCTTTTTTCATGATTCCTTATCTCATTCTCTTCAATTTACACCTCCTCCTTAATATTTCTCGAACTTATCCGACAATGGTAAAACCCTCAATCGCTCAATCTTTTCCACTTACATGAATTCCACGGTAAAATCGTGCACAGGAATCGTCGAAATTCCTTGTTGAGCGTGATGATTATAATGCTGTAAAGAAAAAAACTATTTTAATTAAATTGAAAATACTGCTCACAATGAATATTTGAACTTTTTGTGCAAGGTCGTCCATTTCCCCTCCCGATATCGCTTGTCCCCATCTGTTTGCATAGACCTTACATACGGACCAACGTTTTTTCTCGGAGACGGGCCCCCTTCCTGACTTTAAAACCTTGCCGTTTTATGCTCCCCAGGCTAATCAAGTAGGTCGGCATTTGGAACTTCAATGGGATCTCAGGGAATCCAGACACGTTTCTATTATCTTCATCCCAGTAATAATTTCAATTCAAACTCACGCATCGCTGAGGTGTACAACATTCCACGCCAATGTCGTCAGTGACCAAACCGCCCATTTATTCTGGAATAGCCAACCAAAAAAGAAGTACGTACTGAGCTCGACAGCGAATACAACGCCTTGGGCAACAGTCTGAATACAGTTTTAATAGACAAGTCACCAAACGAGACATGGACAGAGTTTACGAATATTTAGCGCGCGGTCGCGAAGCGGTCTTCGCTATGTATGGGTTCTGATCAGAGGGAACAGTCGTCTGACACGACTCGAAATATTTTATAAATTCACTTGCACACATCACTGAAGAAGTCAGGTTGCCAGGGCAGACCGCTACGCATCCGCACGCTCATTTTCCATGAATTACGATCTTGTCTTCGAATATTTACGTGCTTATTAGGCTGATGCGTGGGGGACATACAGATGTTCATGTTTCGCTATAGAGTTGATAAACTCGTGAACTAACTGAGCGTAGCATTTACAAAATAAATGAAGATCGATCTGACCTGTTTTAATAGATTCATGTCTGCTTTCCTTTTTGATGCAGTCACAAGGCGAATAGCCTTAGCCATCTGGAATACCAGTTATCATTAAGGATTTGACTAACGAATGTAAATGAAGTGCCAAGTGGCATACTCCCACAAGCAGGTCCAAGGATAATTGAAATATGGTGAAATATTGAATTTATTTGTTTATTCATTTGTTCAGTCACGTTCTTGTAGTGTGGCATTTAAAGAAGCATTAGAGAGTAGGGAGCATATAGACGAGTAGGGATTCGGTAATTCCCAAGAGAATAGATAATGCCATGCCATGAACTCCGGCTCAAGTTTGCAGAAGTATTCAAATCTAAATAAGCTGAGCCAATAAACTAGCTTCCGGAGTTCGAATATGTCCAGCTTTTCCTGCCAAATTAGCCTGAAACCAATTAGTAGGAAATTTTTCAGGACGGGATTGGGTATCGGCCGAAAGGGACATAACCCTGATATTGTCCCCTCAACTGGGGAAATTCAGAATTTAGCATAGTGACAAATCTTGAACTGTCCTGTTACTCTAAAGTATTCCGTATTTACGGACACCAACTTAAGACTAACGAAAGGATGGGCCTGAGATATTTCACACAATCAAAAATGATCCGGTGGAACGTCATTATTTCAAGCTTACAGTCCCAGTATGCAGCAGCAAGGAGAATACTAATAGATTTTCACTTATTGACTTGTTCATTTAGTTGGCTTGCTCACACCGAAAACTTTTTATCTTCTCTTCGAGATGCTCCTTTGAGACGTTCTATGTACTGCTCTATCACGGTAGAAGTGCATAATATGGAGAGAGCAATGAATGCGATGGAAGGCTCAAAAAGCTTTTCCAGGAAAAGGAAAAGAAGCAAAGGAACTAGATGCACTGCAAAAACACATCAATACCTTCAATATTAATTAACGTTCTAGGTACAGACCTTGAAAACCCTTCACCTGTATGGAAGTGAGCCTGTACTTGATTACTGATGTTGTGTCAATGATAGCAATTAGGGTCACTATGGATACGTCTTGACTAAAATCAAAATATCGCAACCATCCGCATTCCTGGAACGATTGAATTTCATATTTCAATGCAAAGAAGAGCCAGTGCCAAATGGCATGCTACCACCGACAAAGTCTAGGCATCGAGTTTCAACTATGAATTGCTAGGGCCGAAAGATTTGAGTAGACTCACTACCTCTAGTCCCTTCTGATTCAAATGAGTTCACTACCTTTCATTCCTTCCCTCTTTTTGGGATAGCTTTGACTTTGTAGGACTAGGAGAATGAACTACATAGTTAGCAGGTTCAAGCTGGAACATTACCTCGTTAGAGCTGAAGATGAATGTGTAAATCGCATCCGAATAGTGGAATGAGCAGATGCCTGAATGGGAAATTCACAGGTCAGAAAAGAAACAGAATTCTATGATGGGGCAGATTGCATTTGAGAAATACCCTTTTTCATTCCTTAGATTCCGATTGTACCCTGTCAGTACTACCCGGCGCGCACTAAATTTGAATATCGGAAAAAGACATATGCAAATCGGTCAAAAAGTCCCACTTCAAACGGCTTCCTTAAATAAGGCATGTAGTCCGCAAGAGTACCTGGAGCACTTAAATTCACGGTTCAAGATTACATGGGTTTCCAAGGTTTCCCCTGAAATGAACTTCGAAAATCTGAGGGTAGCGCAAGGGATTCTGTCGGATTTGAAAAGCAGTTTAAATAGGGTTTTATAAGGTCCCCAAAACTAGCTTAGCTTACGTATAGGCCCAAAGGTGGACGAGCCGGGGCACACACGTTATAGGCAGAAAGCTTACTGTACCCACGCGATGACATACACATTTGGGCAGCTCGTCCAAGTACCCATACCGAGAAGTATATAATAGTATTCATAATTGTCTATGTGCAGGACTCACTTCCTCTACGAAGTAAGATTGGTAGAAGAATAGCTAGCGTCCATATAATGACGATTATGATGGTAGTGTTGCGATTACTGAAACGATGCATGTAATATATGGTTCCAGTACAAAAATTAACAAGGGACCTGAATATCTTCGGTATAAATGCGAAAAAGTTGCCTTTATGCAGTGTGGTGATAGTACGTTCCCATTATGGCGTTTGGTTGTGCTCAGCCGGTAGGGAGGTCGGCCATGTCATAATCACAGCAAAGCATAGAGTTCAGAATACCCGAACTCATTCAGGACTTACAGATCTAACAAAACTTCCGCCGTTTTTGGAGAGAACTGAGATCAGAAGGCTGTGATGCTCTCATAAGAGCTGAATCCCCTACCCTTTGGTTCTTTACGCTCTGATCAACCGGCTTTTCGATCGCTTTTCAGTGAGGTCTCTCACATTGGAATGATACGATAAAGATGAAATGAGCGATTGCAAAGCACGTGGGGCCAGTAGGTTTTGTAGGGATGCCCATCCCTTTTTCGATAACAATGAACCCACTAATTCTTAGAATTCAGTAGCATACCTGAAGTGAATATAGTACTTTATTGGGAAGTAGATGGCTGACATTCGATTAATGGAGATGACCAGATGGGAAAATATGCAGATATCATAACAGATCAGCAGAAGGATACCAACATAACCAGAAGAATCTCTCATGAATTGTATGTCACTGAAAAGGAATGTGAATTGAATGAAATCCAAATAGCTAACTCAACTCTTCCAAATTAGCAACTTGACCGTATAGCCAACTCAACTCGCCCAAATTATGCAATTAAGCGCAAGCTGTGGGAAAACCAGCTATGTACTCACTAATTTGACTTCTTTGAGGGAAAAAGGGTTTTTCTACAGCTTTTGGACGTTCCCCACCGCCCATGATCACAGATCTCGTTAGGCCTAAACAACATGCGGGAAATCCCTGTATAGTCCATTGTTTACGTAGAAAGTCGTTTCTAATGAACTGAGAAATGATGGGCCTCTGATTCGACGCGCTCAACTCTTCACTGCCAGCGAAAAAATTGCTATAGAACTAACTAGATAAACCATCAGATTAAACTAACCGCGATCCTTCGTTTTACATAATACAGGTGGCTGTAGCTTGAGTTCCCAGGAGTAGTCCTACTTGCTTCTATGGAAGGAACCTGGAACTTGAGGTGGAGGTTGTATCATATTGACCTGTGACCGCGCGGGTCACCCTCGCCCCCTTCCCCCAAGGAAGTTCATATTGATCCGACACACTGCCTCTTCTCAATCTTCGTTGTCTACCTTACTCAAAACTCTTCAAATTTTCCTAACTCGTCTTTTTTCTTCTACACCCAACGACTCTCCCACTTTGCCCTCCTCCCCGCTCGCCTCGTTTCAAAGGATTACACAGGATCCTAATTTTTGTTTATGTTCTAATTTTTTTGTGAAGCCATCTGCCTGAGGGGACTAAGAACCTATCCACCAAAGCGAGTGCAAGTCGCTTGAGTCGCTTGAGTCATTCAATTTTTTTTCCTGCAAGCTTCAATTGTCGTTTGACTTGGTTTTTGTGAAAAAATACTTACAAAAACACCATGGGCACATAATAGAAGGCGAACAGAGCGCATAGAAAAGTTTCTCCTGTGGCTTGACTAGCTGTTAGTCGTCCAAATGCATTGTTCAGCGTTGGTATGGCACGAGCAAACATCGCCACCAATGCATTGCATATGGCTCCAGGGAAAGCTACCTGGAATTTGACATTATGTCTGTTATCGTGAAGCCGAAAAGTAGAGATCATCCTTATTAAGTAGGTAAGACGGCTGTGACATGTGAGCTCAACCCGGTCAGTTAGATTCGTGTGATTCGTGCATGTCATCCGTTTCCCATGATGGTATTATACAGCCTACACAAATTCCTTCAGCTCAGCTCTAATTCACCTGTCACAGACCTATGCAGCGTTTGTTACTTTCTATGTTGGGATTATGAATGGAACGATAGGAATGATCTTGTCAGCTTTCCAGGTCAATTTTCTGGCAGAAGCTGATGATAGCGATGGGGAAATCAATTTGCCTTTCCAGACTAATAGCTTGGACAACCGTCTTTGACTTATCCGCAGTTGGCAGCATGAGATTACTTTATCGAGCAAAATAATTTAAAATTATTCGAAGCCAGGGTCGTGAAATAGGATGGCCGTGATGCAATGTAACCAGGCCTATTAATTTCATTGAAGGGAACAGGGTGTGGTTTAACATAGTTCAAAAGGGAAAAACATATTGAAGTGAAATAAAGCAATTCGAGCCCAATTCGTGTAGTTTTTGACCATTTCTTACCCCCTTGAAACGTTCTACAGAACTGATTATTACTTCATTGTTTAATGGGGTTTTCTAGCTGGTGTTCGCGATGTGAAATTTATCCCAAAGGATCCCGTAATAGAAAGAATGCAGCCTTGGATGGGGAGACGGGCGTTAGGAACGATTTTGGGCAATCGATTCGCCGCACGCGGCTGTCGCGGACCACTCATTCGCCGTTATTACAGCTCTAGCGTTCTTCATACAGCTCAATCGGTATGCGATCATTATTTTATGCATAATTCTACTATTAGTACTTTTGTTCTTGTATTTCTTACCTACCGCTACATCCTGCTACATTCCTTCGCGCGCGACGCTCCTCTCACCGCGACGCGACCATTTCGTTCCTAATGCACCATACCCCCTTGGATGGGACTCGAACTCGTACACGCGTGCTTTCCCCGTGCTCTTGTCCCTATATTATAAAGACTGCGTTTGATTACTGTCCGCTGATCAACTACATCTGCGCAGCCAATTTTTTAGATGTCTGGGCAGAATTTTCTTTTAAAATGATCTGCGACTTCTATACTTTGAACCTTTTTACTTGATCCCCATGCTATCTTCTTGGAAGTCGCCACCACCACTAGTAAGCCTTCAAAAAATATTTGCATACTTTTTCTGTACTGGGAATTTTTGGGAGACGGGCGTTAGGAACGATTTTGGGTAATCGATTTGCCGCACGCGGCTGTCGCGGACCACTCATTCGCCGTTATTACAGCTCTAGCGTTCTTCATACAGCTCAATCAATATGCGATCATTATTTTATGCATAATTCTACTATTAGTACTTTTGCTCTTGTATTTCTTACCTACTGCTGCATCCTGCTACATTCCTTCGCGCGCGACGCCCCTCTCACCGCGACGCGACCATTTCGTTCCTAACGCACCACACCCGGAATTTTTCAGAAATCTCAGAATGAATCTTGTTCTACTTTTTCCACAAATTAATGTGGTATCAACGTACAAACTGGAATAGGATTTTTCTTCCAATTGCCGTTTCGGCTTGATTAGAAGCAGTATATGTCTGGAATTAAAAATGGGTTTGTTGACTTGATGTTGTTGAAAACTTCTACAAATTGTTGTAAATGATTGAAGCGATATTTACTCCCTCCATCTATGTGAGTTACAAGACTAATTAAGGTAACCAAAGGGTATGAGATTTCTGAAGCAAATTCGAAATATGTAGAAACAAATAAGTCAAAAGAATAGTTATTTACCGCAAATATAATTGCAGCCGCAATTTTACGGTCTCGAGCTGCTACCGATTCTTCTTCGCTTGTCGTGTCCGAATCGTTCATTCTGTATACGGTAAAGTACAGTATGAAATAACGATCATCACAAAAGTATGGACGGGGACCATAGGAGGTGAGCGTTTGAAAAAGAAAATCTAGTGGATATTCTCTGAAGGAGAGGATATAGCAGAGGGGAAACTAGCCGTTGTCACGTGCATAAGAGGTGTATCGATCCCTATTCATAATAACAGTGTCTGCTTCTTTACAAAGTAGTCATTAAAGCTGAATGAAAGGTAAAATTTTATACTGAAATTGAATCGATCCCCCTTTTCTTTTAGATAATGAGCGTTGAGTGATAAATATCAGTTTACTGTCACTAGTTGATCATAGGTTTACATCTATGAATTACCGCTAAAATATCCATGAAGTATCTGTAAAACGGGCGGAGGTGGTGTAGTGGCAAGTGGCGCACTATATCACATGCACGGTCAGGGGTTCGAATTCCGGATCGATGCCCGCCTAGGCCAACCAAGCCTTCCATCCCTCCGGAGTCGGTGAATAGGTACCAGACTCGTCTGGGAGGATAAAAGTACTGACTTGTACATCGGCCGGCCACCGCAAGTCATTGTATAGGCCACATACGCTCTCATTACGCCACTACGATTCTGAATGGAAGTCAAGTGCGGGGGCGCATCCCTCAGACGGGACTGATTAACGCCAAAAACTTTATCCTTTATCTGTAAAACTCCCACATAGTCCAGATTCTTTAGTAGTGTTCTAGAATTTTCCATAGAAGTACGTACTGTAAGAAGCTACTGAAGCAGTTATTCTTTGATGCCTGGAACAAAGCGATCGAGGAGACAGTAAAGAGCCCTGGAATGTTGAATCCAGTATGCCAAGGAGGCTATTATATGTCCCGTTCAAACAAGCAGTAATCATAGACTACCAATGGTTACACGCTTACAGTTAAGATAAGTTATTTTTTTATTTGGCATCGGTTATTTTTTTTTTATTTTCTCATATTGACTTTGTAGTTATTAGACAGGGAGAAATTTAAAAGTATCAATGAGTTAAAAGAAACTTGTAAAGATCAAACCGGCACAGCTGAAAGCTGCTTGTGGGTGCACTATGTTTCAAGTATTTTGTTTTTCCTCATATGCTTTGTTTCTGGTTCCTGCATGAAATCTACCCATGCTCGAAATGTGTTAATAAATAAATAAACAAGTAAACAAATAACGAGGGTAGAGAATTTGCACTGAAAAGTTCCCTGTTAGCTGCTTATTGTTTAAATATGGACTTCAGGATAGTCAGGCACATAATTACAGTACAAGTACTAGAAATCAAAAGGGCTCCGATCGGGTAAAGGCACTGGCGATTAATGCAATTTTGGGGGGACCCCAGTTATCAGCATTATAAGGCTCACAGTGAGATCAGGTGGGCACTTGCAGCCAAGAACGGGTTTTACTTGACGAGATTAGTTGATCCCCAGATCCGATTGTGGTAGCGGCGCCATGTGCCATTCGTCCATCATTATCTCCCCAAAGCATTATGACTAAGTGCTTCAGTAATAGCTGAGTGCAGAAAAACCGAGTCAATTAAAATAGGTCTAGAAACACCTGTGTAGGCTTAGAGTAAAGCTGGAAATGGCTTTATGCAGAGCTGTGGCTGATACTGCAAATGTTTTTATTACTTGCTGCTTGCTAATTACTATGATTGTTACCTAATGAATAGGTTTCACCTGAAGCAGTTAGCAAGACGATGAAAACAAGGAAACCCGAGATTCGTCATCTATGTACCTTTACTGGGAAGGACCAAAAAACCTATTCACCTGGGAACAATCCAATCACTAGGAATACCAGCAACCTATTCATTAGGGAACAATAGTAGTCATTAGCGGCAAAATTTTTGCAGTGATCATATCCCATATGGGGTCATCCTTAACCCACGAACCCACAGAAAATGAGCTTTTCCCCAACTGTTAACTTGCTGCTAGTTACAGTCATATTTCTGTAACATGTGTAGTATAGATAAGTGATTTTATGAAGAGCAAAAAAAGAGTCTGATCGAGGTCCGCTGAGATAAAAGTTTGACGTAGAATTGTTGACGGAAGGGGTCGTTTTGGAGATACCTACTTCTCGAGTTACGCCATGCACTCAACTTCTTTTTGAATTGCAAAAATAACTAAAGCACATCCGAAGCTCAATAGCTGGCTAGATAGGGCTTATTGGAAGCCAATGCCCCCCTGGAAATGAGCAGTTCTGTTAGCAGTTGATCAACGTCGAAGTAGTAGATAAGTAGCAGGTTTCGTGAACCTGATCCGTCAAGTATGGCAATTCTCTATCAAAAGAGATTCCCCTCTACTGTGCTAGAAGAGAAGGCGCTATTGGAAAATGGAGTAGAAATTGAAGAATGAAAAGGATGAAGTCCTGAGGCGTCAGTTAATCCTGTCTGAGGGATGAGCCCCGCAATCACTTTCATTCAGAATTGTAGTGGCACATTGAATGCGTACGAGGCCCACACAATGACTTGCGTTGGCCAGCCGAAGCATAAGCAGTATGCCTAACCTCTCAGACGAGTCTGGTTCAAATTGAAGATCCAAGAAGGGTGGATTGGCCTGGGCAGATCAGGGATTCACTCAACAGAATAGCTTTGTAGAACAAAAATTCGTACAATAGTATCATCACCTTTCGAATCAAAACGAATTCTCAGCTGGGTGTGCCTTACACATTTTTCAACTGATTTCTGTACTCGATCAACAGTTTAATACACCGTAGTCGTTTGTTGTGGGTTTTTGTATGTTACCGCTGATTGACTCGTCATGATCTGTTCCTACAGTAGGAAATTGGGTGTCGTTATTGATATGTGATCGCGCGGGTAACTCCCCACAACAACCGAAGCTCACTTTGCAACGGTGCATTCTGCTATGACACTTTCTTTTTTCATGTTTCTTTGACCAATTCTCTTCAATTTTAACTCCAATCTTTCGTTAACTTTTGTAAACCTTCGGGCAACAGATACAAAGTGTTGAAAACAAATCTCCTTCAACATTCACCATCTTTTCTTTTTTGTTCGAGGAGCCACTTAACTCAGAAGGGTCAGTAGAAGAGTTGTGACGGCAGCTAATCTGATGGTCGTTGGGGAATTACCTTGTTCCTGTTTTTGACTTGCTAGATGGTTGTAGAGTACCTTATGAGATATTTTTCACAGGTCAGGGCCGACGCTGATGTCACTATCTCCCTCGTATATTTCGCGAAATCTGGTATTTCGCCCATTAGTGGATCGAAGCTGCCTTTTCAAGAGCCTATACTCCACGTTGCTTAGCTGCTGAGGTGGGTACACCTATTCTCAAGAAGTGGGTTTTATCCTAATATAATGGCTGATTAATTATGCCTTTGTATTGCATACAAGTTGAGCCCGCATTTTAGTTGAATACCACTAATAAGTAAAGAAGGTTGTTGCGATAATCAGCAGAAAAGTATGCAAAAAACGGAAACATCCTCATCTGCACAAGGAGAATAATGTCCTACTCGAAAGTACTTCCGCACACACGCGGTATTTCAGACCCTTACCTCTTCTGTTCTCACTTACCGCTAAACTAATTAACTAGAGGGAACCAAATGAGGGTTGCATAATTCCGCGGTGAGTGAAGAAACGGCTCGTTAAGGTTCTCTGAGATTGCAACTCGAGGTGAACTTAGAATGAGGACTGAAGTAATCGTTGTAGGGCTTCTTTGTTTTTGTGTTACGCCGCACATTCAGCTTTGAAAACCCAAGTTAATTGTGCGCATTATCGGAGCATTTTCTGTATCCTCGACTCTGCTGGAATAATTATTCATACCATCTATCCCCTCTTCCTTGAGGAATTTACCGTCAGCGTAGAAAATTGTTTTTCTTTGATTAGACAACGATAGTTCTTCAGTACTTTTCCTCAAAAATACAAAGTTTGAGAAGGCTGTATAAGAAGATGCGTGGGCAAATGCACTCCATTGACCCGGATTGGGCTCGTTCTTCATGCTGAAGGTTCAACTTTCTGAGTAAAGGAACAGGAAACTGGTGATACAGACCTAGAAAGAGAGGAAGTTAAAGAACAAAAGTTATGAAAGGGCTCGAATCGGGTTGTACGCATGATGGTTCTGCTTTCATATCCCTGGCCTGCCACTTCCACATGGTGCGAAGCTGTATGGGCTCATAGGCTTGGTACTGGCTGTAGTTGGCCACGGTAAGCTCTATATTGACCGTGTTCGTTATAAGCGGAGGATCGATATCCACTTCATGCATCCGAGTATGGACATTTTCCTTCTCGTCCATCCTGATATCAGCAGCTAGATCGTTCTATAGGCATCCGAGAATCAATCTGCTACGAGAATCTATCTGCTGTTTTGTGAGGTGGCTTACAAATGTGTCACACTACTCTTTGGAGCTTCCGAATGCGGTTTTCTTCACATCTATCCAGAACCGTACTTGCCTCTACTTTGGACCCCGACACCACTCTACCCACATGCCAACACAGTCATCGAGAAGAGGAATGAGCCTGATGATGTTCTCGGGCCACCACAACTTCCTATTTCAGGGTATGGGGAATTTTTCTGACCGCCTCGTCCTCGCCATTCTGGCACCTCTTCAACGAGATCAGGTTCGAGAGAATTTCTTTTTTAAAAAGCATTTTAGAGTGCGACTAGAAGTGTTGGTAACATGGTTTTTTGAGATTGACCAGGGCTAAGTAGCAGAGTTACCACTTTCTTTCCAAACTACCTGTACCTCCGGTTTGAAAAATACTTTGTTCCTTGTTTTCGAATGCCGTTTTTTTATTCAGAGGGTGGTTTTTTCCAGCCATGAAGCCGTGCCTTCGCGATCAGAACGACCTCATTTGATTTTCCTGATGTGAAATGCAAATTAACAACGATTGCTGAACCTAGATCAATTTTTCATGATTCTAGAAGATCCCTCAAAGCAAAAGGAATAACTGGCTAAGAAAGTTGATTCCAAAAAACACTGCAAAAATCAGAACTACTTGTTGACTGTGCGAATGAAAACCTGCAAAGCCTCCGCTCTGAAATCAGGGAAGCAGCATCGCTTTCCAACTATCCCCTTCCTCCCTTTTGGGAATGTGTTGTTTGGAATGCATGTGAGCAGGAGCCGGAACATGAATTCCTGACGCTAATCCTGCGTTTGTTCTTTTTTACTCTACACGCTGTGCGATAATGCCACCGGAGTAGCACTTGTTCCTCGAGGTCTCCTCAAGGTAATCATTCCTCGGGAGCGTGTTGAAGTATTTGATCTCCAGGTAGAAGGCTGATTTCTCGTTTCTTCTCGTCCCTTCCTTTCTTTTCCGTCAAATCTCTGATGAAAGATATCCATTTCCACACTCTACCTTTCTACGGTAACTCTGGCAGACTTTTATTGTAGGCGTCTTTTGCCAGAGCTTGCACGCTTTCTGGATTCTGCACTCGTTTCTCACCATTTATCCAAAAGATGCTTTATGGGGACGCCTTGTAGGGAATGATGTCATGATGTTCTCCACAGTTTCAGTGGCTGATGTTCCCAGTTTCCGGCCGTTTCCGCACTCTGCTGTTTCCTGAGTCCCTTTTACTCGAGGAGAGACTACCGCAGCCTTAGCTTATCTCTAGCAACCCCTTGGAGCTTTTACTCTGTGATTTTACGTTCTGTTATCTGATCGCTCCCGTAAACTAACTACGAGCATTGCCATTTCCAGATGTATCACTATTGTTATGACGATTTTCCGTCATCAGCCGTCAAACTATTCTAAAAAATCCAATGTATTGGAATTTTTGCACATCAAGTCTGTGGTCTGCAGGAGGATGAAGCCGCTGACACCATGGACATGAACACTGATTTCCCAGCACTTCTAACCACTCGTTTGTCCCTTAATCACTGATATGATTCACATATTTTAATATTTTCTTCACTATTACACTTGATAGCTGGGTCCGCTTTCTGCTACGTCAACGACACTTTCCGAAGCTTGGTCGTAATGAAAATCAGCTAATTTTACAATCTTTGATACAGTATCGTGGTGAGAACTGTGTGGTTTCAGACGTACCTCAGACGTTTAAAGTCAAAGCAAGACTAAAACCGATCCCACGCACTGTCACGGAGAACACAGTCGTAGTATCGAGGATCAGCCTCTATCAGGTATTTGCTTGGCAAAGTCGTTTTTCAATGTCACCGGTTGGGCTTAGACCAAACGGGTGAAACGTGAAGCATTCTGAAGGGCTTCAGAAAATAAACCAAGATTTACGTACCTGTTGGTAATCAGGTAGTCGAGAAACGCTCTGGTAGTTGACTTTGGCCCAAACCCAGGTGTTCGCTTGAGTCTTGAAACATTGCCCTCCGTGCTTCTCATTACCTAACCTCATGAAACCAAATGCTCCGAACTATGTTTTTTTTGTTCTCTCCGAAGTTGCTCTTTATTGTTGGTTCCGGTGAGAACAAAATTCATCGCTACACGATCTCCTTTGCAAATTGGTAAAGCTTCCGTAACCAAAATCTATAATCGTCAACAGGTTTATGGGAACTGACCTAAGAGGAAAGACCTTGTCGTCCTTCAAAGTTTCACCTTTTAAACCTCTTATAAGCTCACAATCAGAGTCAGCTCCTGATTCTGACTGATCAGCTTTGGAGCCTCAAAAAAAGGTTGATGTGTTTTGCTGTACCTCAAAGTTCATTCACTTTTTCACCTTGGATTGTTAAGAAGAGAGCATGGTATGCTGAAAGAATGAGTCGTGGTCAGGATGCGCCATGGAGGTCGTCTTACTGGGTTGTGTCCCACACATGTCCTGTTGGGGCTTTTTCGCGTTCGTTGTGTAAAAATGGAGGTGCCTCGATTTTGGGACGATTATCCTTAAGAGTTAGTATCACAGTGCATTGTGATTAATCTCGTAGAAAGTGCAACGTTACTGTCCTGGACGAGTTTTCCTAGTAACCTTCCCATCAATCTCAATTTAGAACCTGATGTGTGAGTGAAAAAACTTGTTTCATTGACAGAATTTTAACTACAACCGGAAAGAGTAAAAAAATCCAGTGCTTTAGTATTTCATTGAATTTGTTGTAAAGTAGAAACAGGTTTTCAGATCATACTGCCCTGGACAGTGCCAAAAACAATATGATGATAGTTTTCAGTGGTAGTTTTTTCCTATTTAGCACATGATTACATAAATTACAGTGTAAAGTACGAAAAAAGTTCGTACTGCCCCACGAAAGAACTTGCCCTTAGAATTAGATGGAAGGACTTAGATGGTGTTGATTTCGATATTTATCACGTCCACTTCAGGATGTACTCTCGGTACATTTGGCTCCTATCCATAATTGTAAAAACGTTTGAGTGCGAATTCAACCTATTCAATGATTTGTGTGTTGATGAGAAAGCTGATGTACAGTTCTATATTTTGCCCTCAAAGGCACAGTTCACGATAATTTCAAAGTAGCCCTTTTTATTCGAAAAGCGGAAATATAGATAGGGAACATTCCATCGGCAGTGAAGAACGCGAGAGAATTCGCCGATTTCGAGAAAAATATGGCTCCTCAAAAGTAGGGGAAGTAGAGGTTGGACGAGATTGGCATGACGGAAATAACATGGAAGGGTACTCGGACGAGATTTCAGTTATTGCAATTGCACAAAGAGCTAACTACGTCAAACCAGAACTGTACAGAACTCGAAAGACAGCGCTACGGGCCATGACAAGTTGTTTGAACTTCCTACATGGAATCCCTTGTGATCGGGGCGGTCTCTACAATGCCGGTGAAACTCGTCCGAGGATACACACGAGCCAATCTTTGAGCTTTTATAGCACCCTAACTAGGCCGTTTTCTGACCTAGGAGTGCCAGATATGGTATACGCGGGGGCCTCGAATTGATCCTGTGGCGGAATCTCAGAAACCATTTTTATCGTGAACTACGTCCTTGTATTTACTGGCGTAACTTTTTCCACACGAGAAGACGTTGGCGCAGATTACGGCGGGGGATTCGATCTCTGGGCAATGAGTATAATAGCGGCGCTCTCCGGAGCTGCTCTATCCACGATTTTGAAGCCGGTCTGTTCTGATCTTGAGATGGTAGACAGAAACCACTTCTCATTGTGGTACTTTCGGCTCAAACTCAATTTTGAGGTTGTCAGAGTTTTTAGAAGTCTGAGGTAAACCATAAATCGTAAACCGTAGTCGTAATCGTAATCGTAAAAAAGTTGTAAATTGAACTGGTTCTCTTTTTGTGGCTTTAATCCTTCTCCAAGGTTGAGTCAGTTTTCCCAGTTAGTTGATGTTATTGTAGACAAACTGAACTTTTCACCTGGCTGCCTGGCTGTAAATTTGAAACTAAGGTAATTGAACTTGACTTGGCCACTTCTTGATCGATCTAAAGGGCTACCCAACAAAAAAGAAATTGAAAATAAAATTGAAAATAACATAAATTATATCAAGACCACTAGAAGGTGAAGTACCTCTTGACAGTGATCTTGATAGAACCAGTTTGGTATGCGTACGCGTACTCGATTTCTATTCGGAATCAAAAGGGCGTTTGATTGAGGACGTGGTCCATACACAATTCTGAGAAAGCTAGCCGGCCTTCATATACCCGGTCTTCTTTCTTAGAAGATTTCCCGGCTCCGGAGTAGAAGAAAGTTCGGTTGGTCTGGGTGGGTGGCTTGGTATTCGCTTCCTTGACCATGGTTAGGGCGCCACTTGGCATAACCCCATCTAGAACCCGAAAAACATATTATGTGGGACTCAATCAAAGGTCACGTTGGACAAAAACGCATTCAGTCGAAACAGAAGTGATGACCTTGTATATTGCAGATTTTTTCGATATTTTTGCAACGACGCATCAGTTTTTTCAACTTCCGACCGACGTCTGTGCTTTTTTCGCCCCTTTTTTTCGACCCTCGTGGCATTTGGGGGTGTTGGAGAGAAAAAAAGAAAGATTCTCTCATCTTCAGCCAAAAAGACGTCGTGTGTAGGACGACCTGAGCGGAAGTGGTGACTGAAAGCGCTGCACTCTAGCAATCACAAAATTTCAGAAGTGGAACGCGGTTTGTACGGTGACCTTGACTGTAAAGTAAACTGCAACGGATGCAAAATTTCACGGGCAACATGTTTCATTCCACGGCATGGCTTTATTTCATTACGTACGCTTTAACCCCGTCACATGTGGCTCGTCGAGGAAAATTCCTCATCCCAGTGTTTCGTCATGTCGTCATGAACGGGCATACGAGCCAGGACCCACTGCCGTATTTCTGTAAGGACCATGTCTTTTCTGGCTGTAAACTTGAATGTTGTTTGTTTCTCAGGAGTGGTACCTTACGAAGCTTGCTCAGGAGGGCTGAAGACCGGGTTTCAGTACTTTCCCAGCTTGTCTTTGTGAGTATCTGTGCTGGTGGTTAGATGGAATACATGCTCCTATTTTCCCGCAGAATCGAATTTCATCTGCCGATCAGGTGCTTACTTTCTGAAGTAGCCATAGCTGGTCATTAACCTTGTAAGGTAAGACCTCAATTCGAGAAATTATCCTCACCTTTGTAAAGCATGGATCTGTTCGTTGTTCAAAGCATTAGGTAATCGGCACAAGAATCTGAGTCGTCTTAGCTCTATGGAGAGCTTACCAACCAAAGAAAGCGAAAGAATTGTTTTCTTTTGAAGTAACTGTACCAGTAGATTTCAGTAGATATGTACATAGAGGGATGACTCTAGATATAACGCCCCATTCAGAAGAGCATACTGGCGGAGTCGCTGGGATCGTGAATTTTTCGCTGCAAGGTTCGCCTACCCCTCGAGTTTCCACTTTACCCACTTCCTTACTTTATTTACTTCAACCACTGTTTGTACTTTTAGGGCAGGCAATGGGTGCAGGGTCACTTGCCCCTTTGAGGCAATGATCGTTTCTATTCATTCTGATCTTCACTGAGATGTTCGATTCCTTCCATTGGGCTATCATAGCTCTTACATAGGCTTTGAATTCCTTTTAAGTGAAGCTCTCGTGTGTGCTCAAGCTAGGGGGAATCGGTCAAATAGACTTGTGACATTGACTTTGAGGCTCATTTCAATAGTACAGACTATTTCACATTACTTCTTGGGCAGAACTGAACTATTTGTACTGCTACGTCAGTTATCAGTATGTCATCCCCTTGAAACTTTTCTTCGATTTGACATACAGAGTTAATCGAATTTGCTGACGTATTTGAACTGAAATGCTCCAAATGTGCCCTTTACGATCCCAAGGCCATTTTAATGAAAGAGTCCAACGGTCAATACGAACGTTTACTGCAATCGGCCGTTGTGACATGTGATAAAACGAAGATCTCTGTGAACGGGAACTATCACCACGGGAGACCGTACCCCCAATGTAGCATATTGATTGATCGGTTCAATCACCTGATATGTCACCTTTATCGCCCCTATTCTTCGTTACTCGGATGAAAGTACTCAGTAGAAAATCATGGGTAACTATAATTTCTTTGATTACTCCTGTAGAGGTATGGGTAAGCGCACCTACAATATTTTATCTGGGCGGTTTAGTGACCCTCTTCATCTAGAACACGACCACTTTATCATCGATGGACATAATTAACAATGAGTTCATTACTTCAGTAGAAGCCCTAGCGAGAAAATCTGCTCCATGCAATATATGAATATTGATTGGTGGCTTCAGTCCCAATTTACTTGATTTGTATACCACTAGTTTTGCCACTCGAGTACAGGTGAAGGTAAATGATAGTACATCAACGAGTGCATGTAATTTGTTTCTTATTTTAAAGGTATACTTCAAATAAAAATACCTCATCGACTCTCACAACAACACTGATTGATGATGGAAGCACTTAGCCTAGTGTGGGAATTGGGAATGGGAATTCAGTACTGGCGCGATCAAAAATGGCACTTTCAATATTGAAATTCAACTAAAATAACATTCACGTAAGTTGAATAGATTAGTACTGAAGTGGTTGACTTTCAATAAAAGAACACCTTAAGATTTAACTGTACCTCTCCTGACTTCGGCAGATGGTGACATAGTAGCAAGAGGCGCATTATCACATACGCATTATCGAGGGATCAAAACTCGAATCGGTATCCGCCTAGGCCAACCGAACTTTTCATCCCTCCAAAGTCGGCTACCGGTACCAGACTCGTATGGGAGTATGAAAGCTGTAACTTGTACATCTGTTGGCCGGGGCAATTCATTGTGTAGGCCATAGCCCCCTTCAAAACGTCACTACGATTCCGTATGGAAGTCGAATGCAGGGCGTGTCTTGGAACGAAGTTTATTATGTGAGGGTTTCATCCTTTTATGCTCTTCTAATTGACATATTAATGATTTTCTCATAACTTATATGAATAGTATGCAGGAGAGAATGCGAAATAAAATAAATAGAAATAAATAACCAACACTACAACCAAATTAAAAGACTTTGAAAGAGCAATTGATGACGTAAAACTAAGCCAGTTGTTCTGAGAACCATTTTACTCACTTTTTGTTCAACAAAGCTTAAATGTCCTCTTTTATTGTTTTCTTTGCTCCTGCTCATTTGCCCCTTTCCTCATTCCGCTCAAAATTTGTTTTAGTACGCCGTTTAACGTGGGTATGGCATGATAAATATTAAAAGCTATTGATCACATGTGAACTAGAGTCTTCTGTAGCGCAGTAATTCATTAACGGATGGTTTGAATTGAGCTAGCTATATGGTAGAAATTTCTTCGCAACCTGAAGTAACGTCTATCTTCTCAATCTGAGCAATTTGTTCCCGTGGGAAATTTTTCACAATGACTGATTCCCCTCAAAAAAGTCGGGTTGTCAAAGAAGCACCGATCTTGGCCCTGGTTATTGCTGCAAATGTAATTTGTATTTTAATATCAGGCAATGGGTTCAACTGTTCGGGGCGTGTCCCCTCAATTAGTGATCACTTCTATTGAACCTTTTGGCCCATGGTTACCTTAGATTTGTGGCTTAGAGGCTCCTTTTTTGAGGAATTTGAAGCCTACCGAATTTGAGAGGCTTGTCGAGTAGAGCACATAGGCAACCTTGTATAACTTATCAAACCCTATCTATCAGTATATACATTACAAAGGGTTAGGGTTAGTACTTGCGCTCTGCACAAGATTAATTCGGTCTGGTCTTTAACAATAAGGGCTGTCCCTTATAGGAATTAGAGAGAAGGTTAAGGGTGGGTTGGGTTGAACCCTCCGGTTATAAATGTAAAGTTATGTGCATGAACTTTGGTTTATGGTCCCGGTTTTGACCTCAGTATCGGTTTTTTTTATTTGAAACCAGGAAAAGGGACGCTCCAACTTCTGAAAGTCGCAAGTCGAGTCTAGCCAGGAGGTTTGCCAAAGAAGGTTCTTTTCGATAAAATGTTCTCTGACAAGTGAAACCACTAGGTCATTGACAACAAAGCAAACTACCTCCACCATCAGTAGTGTACCCTATTAAGGCATTCGCTTTTTCTCTACGCCTGTGGGTAGTTCTTTGTCGACCCAGCATTGTCTGAAACTCTACAGGTCTTTGTTCAGGAACCTACTGTACTAAACCGTGTAATCAAATTCCAACAAACATCAAACGTAATTGTTTTTACCTTTCATCATTTCCATTGGAGTGACTCGATCCATTTACTTCAACCTAAAAGTACAATACTTCCGTTGCTGTATTTTGAAGTGGCTCAGAGACTTTTTGGCATTGTTTAGGTATTTACTAATAACATTTACCACTTATGAGGGAAAGGTTATGGCGCTATTGTAGCATTATGGCTTTTAGCCCAAAACCCAGATCAATTTGTGCCCGGACGAATCAACCCTTCTGGTTTGGGTGGTTAGGGTAGTTGATACCAGTTAGTAGTAATATTATGCTGTAGTAGTACGGTAACAGGTACTAGATCCTGGAGCAAAAGGCACAAACCTACCTGTGTGACTAGTTCCCTCATCTATGTAAGGATCAAGTACATATCAAACGACAGTACGAATCTGAAGGGAGTTTGAACGGATTGGCGCAACCTCGACAAGGAAAAAGGGATCCCGCCAAGAAAGTATCCTTGATTTCAGTTCCTCGTTGGGAAATTTTTGGTTCTCTACAATAACGTCTATTGTCAGAACATTTGAATATTTTCAAGTTCGTTAGACAGTTCGAATTGGGAGGTCGATTGTTGTCCGGCATGTCAGTTTTGATGTGCCCACTGACATGTTTCCTTGGCGGGTCGTGATGGTGACTTGGAGACGGCTTAAAGCTTCTTTGTTCGCTCACTCTGTAAAGGTGAAGAAAGCAGAGCAGGTTATTTTCAAGTCATCCGTTCGGTTACTTGTCCACATAGTTCTGGACTGCCCCATTAAAAAAGAGTAATGGTGACTCAAATATTTTCAAGCTTTACTGTAGTCCTCAGAATCGTAAAAGCCCTTGAATGGAAGCAAGGCTAATAGAATGACTCAGGGTAGCGGTGGATGACAGGTCCGCTCCTCCGCCAGCCTTCAAGACGACTCCATCTCGCTGCTGATTCATGTATTAGTCTGATGCGTTGCCCCCAGCCACTGTTGATTCTTCTCCAGTAAGCACTGCTGACATCTTTGCGCCGATTGTGGTTACTAGTAGTCTACGAGTATTAGAAGCACCTAACCCCATGGTCGGACATCCTAGGAAATTGAGCCACTTTTTCCTACTTTCGAGGACTGGGTGATGGATCACTGGGGTCGCACATTGTATCTGAGGACTGAATGACAAAAGAGTAATGAGGTTGTCGAAGATCGCCTGCTGGGTCACCTCTGGCCTTATTCTTGTCAACTGATTTAGCTGTGACTCCGTGTCACACCATACCCAGACACTGGAACGCCTCCATAGCCCGGAACTAGTAAACAGCTCGGGCAGTGGGGCAAAATTCAGAAAGAAATAGGTTTCCGTGACTTGTTTTCCGCTGATTGAATCTTCCCATTGGAAGCCGCCCATTGGAAGGGCCCATGTGTACTGAATAGTCTTCTGGCTAACTGATGCATGGCTTACTCCAAATCTGCCTGGATTTTTGACGGAAGTTCAATGTCCACTTATCAAAACGGTTTTTCATATCATACTGTATATACAGCTTTTATATCAAATAGTTTATTCAAAAATATCCGTAATAAATGAAATATTCACAAGACATATACACGTATTCGGCGGCGATTGGCAGGCCAGACAGAACGCCGACGAACAATCACAAGGGTCATCATAGATGCAGTTGAAACTGCATGATGAGGCAGACATAGAGCAAATAAAAGTCACAAAGGCGACCCCGAAGCGCTGACGCCGTCCGGAAAAGCGCGTCCCAGTCGCCGAAAATGGTAAGGCTCATAAGTGTGAGAATCGAGAGGCACATGAATTCGCGCAGGGGATTATTTCACACATGGGAGCAATCATCGAACGAAAAAAACGGAATCTACAAATCTACACGTCGTTTACGCCCTAAAACTGTCAGAAAAATATACGAACTGATCCTACACCCGTCGTCGTTATGTGTAGGGCCCCATCTGGGGGGACCAGGTGCGTGTGTCAGTTTTTTTGGTATGACCACTCAGATGTTTCGGGTGGCAAATCGGGAGGTGACTGAACGGTGTGTTTTTGTTTCTGTTGACGACTTTGGTGCAGTGACTTAGAATCGGAATCGACGGAACTTCGCTCGACGGAATTCCGAGAGATCGTTGGTTGATTCCCATGAATAGGCAGCTGGCTTCTCACATACGGCTAGTCCCTTCTTCTTGCAGCAGGACTGGAACCATTGTCCGTCTCGTCCAATCTTGATACATCGTCGAGCTTTGTTCAGTCCTGGATTTACTCCTGAAAAGAGATATGCTGATATTTTAACTCGACAAGGGTTAGCACTCAAGCTTTCAGAGCTTTATATCCCGGGCAAATGAGCGTGGGTGAAGGCCAGTGGGATCGTAGATTCGGGACATCTTCATAGCTTGAACTCTTCTGGAAACCCCTCGGGAAGATCTGAGGAGTGCTGCAATCGCATAAGTTGGCTCTCATCATAAAGGTGGGCGGCGAGATTGGAACCACGGGGTTTTTTAGGTTCAGGTATTCGATCCAGCCAACTACGGTAGGTACATAGTACTGTCTGGAAGCCCTCGGTACTGCATGAGCCTCAGGGGTTTGTAACATCTTTCGATGCCCAAGTAACATGGCAAATAGCTTGTTTAGAAGGACGAATAGCGGAATCTCAGTGGTGTGATAGATATGTGAAGTGACAGGAATGATAGATCCCAGGTCGGTCCCGTCCGAGACCGGTGCATAACTATTACTCAGAACTCGATACTCTATGACAAATCGTTAGGAGGTAACTCTCGAATGACCTATCACTTGCTTCAAGGCTTGGGATTGTTGTTCTAAAGGCTAAATCCGATCCTTCTCGGATATCTTGAGGTATGGGCAAAAGATAGAAACGGTCAAATTGAAACTAATCGAGTTTGACGTACTTCAAAGGTCACCACCTGTACCAAACCTAGTTGACCGTGAGACATGCACGGACGATTAGAAAAAGTTGTGCACTTTGTCGTGGCGTTCCAATTCAACCACACCATCACCCTTTCTTTTACTAGTATTACAACGTACTGTAATGTATTGTATGGAAGTCTATCATGAAGGAGCGCCGGAAAAGGTTTTTCTAACGTCGCGAAACAAACTGAATCAAAACTGGTAATGATCCTTGATGGGCACGTCAGTATCTCTACATTTTTTGGTTTTGCTCAGCAGAAGTCTGGATGGGCGATGCTCAGATAAATTACCCTAGCCCTTCCGCCCAACTTCATCTTCCACCTAGCCCGGATAAGAAAGGTAATACACCAGGAGATGTATGGTCTTTAGAGACTCAGGAGCCTTACTGACTCGGTATGGTCGTTAGGGGCAATCAATTCAGGCACCGAAAAATTGAATATCTTTGAGGTTTGAACTTTGAAGGCATGGGTGACGGTATTCGGAAGCACTTTTTCAGATTAGAATCCCCGTTATCTCTCCTGTACAGGGAAATCGCCTGCCATTATTCAGAATGGCGAGTTTAAAAATCACGCGCAGTCCCCCTCAAAAACCTTCTTGGCAAGTGGAACGGTTCCGCTTACAGTACATTTGTTTTTCCAACAATGCGGCCTGTTTCAAGATTAGAAACAAGTTCGTTTGCAACCGAAGATCTACTGACGCAGCCTGTTGGTCTATCAAATTTAGTCATAACGATGATGGGTATCTCCCAGATAGGACTCATGGGAGAATGCAGAGGACCCAAATTTCAAATTTCGGCCATGCAGTGACCGATTGGGGAGCTCCATGAAGCCTTCGTGATATAGGGTGAAGCCCTCTAAGAGACTGAGCTTGAGGAGTTGAGGCTGGTTCCATTGGAGGTTCCAACTGACTGTTAAGGTCCTCCTTCCAACCAGACGCCCCATATGACGAGGCCACAAGTCTTTCCCACACTTCTAAGTTTCCATCCAAATGGAACTTCACAAGAAAACTTGGTTACTTACTTGATGCTACAATTCGGTCCCCGAAATTGATAAAGTTCCCAAAGTTCCCAGACACCAGTCGACCAGATGAAGCTAATCCGGCTTTCTAATATGCTCTGAGGGATTATCGGTGGTTCTTCACATTCATCCTTCTTTGTTTATCTTCCGATTAGTGTTCTTTTATTGTGCTTAGGAGGTATTCCCGTTAAATCCCTTCGGGGCTCTTTCGGGAGGCTCCCGTCAAGCCATGGGTTTCGCTGATGTTGTTAAGAGAACCGATTGGGAAACCTAAATGTTTGCAATCTTCAATGCAGATGTCCCTTTAATCGCCGTCTGCCTGTCTGTGCATGTGTGACCTAGCGGAAGTCACAGCGAATCGGAAAGACCTTGCGACATGATCAATGGGGGGATGGCGTCTTCCATCTAATCACCACAAACCGATGTAGAGCGATGATGACGGTGATGATGAGTTTCGCAAACACCCAGCGCATCACGACGACAGAGCGCGTCGAGGTCTTTTTCAGTTACTTCCGGTCTCACATCAGCCCATCACCAGCCCATCAGGTCTCCGTCCTTCCACCACCCACCAAATGATTGTCACTTGTGAACGGGAACGTTCAACCGGCCATAGCGCGGCCATAATGCCACCTTCTACCAACTCTCCTTCCCCAAGTCAGTGTCAGGGTTAAGCGAAAAAGGTCATAGAGCCTTTGTTGATGGGAAAAGTAAAACTTGTAGGACACTGTAGAACTGTTCACTTACCAGATTTCCAATTCGTGTAGGAGCCGAAAGGTGTCTGATCCGAGTTCACATAGTTTGGTGTCGAGCCGAACCAAGCAGCTCCAGTCCACATCTCGCCATGCCGTGCAAGTTCTGCAAAAACGAAGATTAGGGTTGGACGAGTTCTCTGCCGTATGGCTATTCATGGGTCTCAGTTCGTCAATTGCTACCTAATCGGCTTAATCGGCTGCTTAAAGAGTCCATTAAAGTTCAGGAAGTATTAAAACTTAGCTCCTGGTCTGGGCTACTTCAATTAAGTCGATGAACCGGTCAAAATGAGGCGCTGATGATGTGCGCCTCTAAAACTGTCTCTGGAGCTTTCAGCCTCTTTCCGAACAATACTAAGCGTCTCAGCCCAAACCAGAAGCAATACCGTTCGTTCTCTGATAAATCTCAAAGTGTTTTATATGGGTCAATCTGACTGTAACGAACTGATGGACTGTATATACCGAGAAAATCTGCAAAGAGTGGACGCGAATTTGCAGAACATAGAGTTTTCTTGCAGAGATTTGAGAAGATTTATGAACTGCTAGGCACTTTTCAGGTTACAACTGGCTTTAGCAAGGGTCCGATTTTGGGTGCTCCGAACCTATTATGAACCCGAGCGAGCCCATTACCCATTACAGTACCAAACATATAGTCAGTTACTTTTTGAGCATCAAACGAGTAGCGTTAGAATATGAGCCAGGTCACTGCAGAAGGCGAACAGGTTCCTGCAAAGACCTCATCAATTCGCAGGGGAGTCTCAGTCTCCTGCAGTGGCTGCGGGCATGGCATTGAACAAAGACCACTGTCCGGGTCATTACCATATGGTTAGGGTGGGCAGTTGGAGATGGACATAGCCGTGGCTTTTGATAAAACCTTCGGAAACTCAGGAAACAAAGAGAAACCATCGAAATCCTATGAAAAAACTCAAAAGGAAGGGTAAAATGCTCACCAGTCTTACAAAAGGGATTACTCAAGAGCACTCTCGTCCTGATTTCATATGGGAATTTATCACGATCTTGGAGGTTCCCTTCTTACGGAAACTCGAAGTTTTCAAGAATAGCCAGTAGTCTCATGAGTTTTAGATCGACAACCGTGATTGTAAGGTCATGGTTTGCCATTATTTAGAAGATTTTCCAAAACTATGGGGTCTTTCAGGGAGCATGAGCATAATTGTAGTAACTTCTAAACAAAATGGCAAAATCGGACCGTTCAGGTTGACTTTTCGCTTAATTTTTATCAAATTCAGCGGTTAGAGGTAAAAAGAGAAACAAGGAAAAGATTTGTGATGGAATTTTGAATGCTCACCATGTACGAATTTATTTTCAGCAGCACTACCAATAGAGGCATGATGAGCGCCTTGGAATAGACATTTGAACTCGGCTATCGTCCATGGTAACTCATCGTCGATGAGTTTATAGCAAGTATTTGTCACCGGGAAATATCGCCAACCTTCAGCACATGGTGAACCGGCTTTGACCGCTGAAAACAGTAAGTTCACCCAAATGAAAAACAATCGAAGAGAAAAAGAAACAACTTGTCTTTTCGAACGCACCATAGACGCCAGCAAGCAGAAGAGCAACGATAAAACGAATTGTCATATTGTTGCTGTTGCTGAGGCTGTGCATGCTCTGCAGTGAGAAGTGCGTGCTCTTGACTACCCGAGCTTTTATAGGGTGGTCGAGGTCCATGGGCGGAGTCGCCCAGAAAGGTGGTGGTGGTGGAGAGCAACCGGCGGCCGGCCACGGCGGCGGCATCGCGCACCCGCCGCTCCTCCCGCTACGGCTTCCGGTGGGTGCCCTGACGGGGGCGCCGTTACGGTAGCCGGATGAATAGTGCGCCCAACGCAGAAGGTGCTAGCTCCATACATCGGACCGACTGAATCGTCGACGTAAACGTCGCCAACACAAACATACAGCGCGACTTTCAAAAACTGTAACCGTTTGCGTCCGTAGAGTGTTATAACGAAGAAGTGAAGTCTGTTTGAAATGAAACAGGTCAAGGGTTGTGCCCTTCAATGGCCAGACGGTTCTCATCAGGTTATCGCCATTGTCGTAGTTTTCGCTTAAAAAACGTTTTCTGCAAAAGTTCGTCGACCTATTTGAAGGCGAAGACGTCCGGTTTTAGCTGCAGCTGCAGGTGTTTCTCTCAGAGAAATTCGTAAGTAGTAGAGAAAAACTGCCAGTGTCATGGAGATGCAGTAGGCTGAAGTACGAGGTGAACGGGGGATTCATAGGTGTGAGCAGGGAATCTGAAGACTCCTATTTCTTTCAGTTTTTTAAGATCCTTTTCGGTTTGCAGGTAAAAATAGGTGTTGCAATCGGCCCGGAGGTTAGAGTCGGTATGCGCCGTGCACTGAGAAGTGTTTGCGTTTTTCAGGCTGAGTGTTCGGACATTTGTAGGTTAACGATCGAAACCATTACGATTACCAATTTGTAAAAACCGTTCAGTTCCTCTCAGGATTGTTCTTCTACCAGCCACTTGATTATTCTGCTGGTTCCCCAGAAATAATGAACTTGGTTGGAAATCGAACTTGTAGACGGGCAATATCGAAGGAAAACTATCCATCTAAATTTCTACCGATCTACTAGTTTTTCCTTAGTTTGCGGTAACTCGACCCAATGTAATACCTAGGAATTATAGTCTGCAAATTAGTTCTGGCCTTCTGCGAGAACGTGTTTTCTTTTTTTCTCGGCGTCTGCCCTTGCACAAGTCCTTTAGTAGGTTTCACGTCCATTTTATGAGGACCTTAAACTTTCCAAATTGAAAGACGAAGCGACAATTTCAAGATACTTTGGGTTACCAGTTGCACAGGGATGAGTTATGAATTGACAAAGGAGCCTTTCCTCTTAGGTTTTTTCTTAGCCAACCCTATTTTTCAAATCCGAACAGTCATATTTCGGCTGGACTAATCTACGGAGCCAGAAGGTTCACTTCGGGGTATAGCTTTCTCGCCACCGTGCACTTTGGAGGTTCCTAATGCAAGTCATGATTTTTAGTAGGGAATTGATAACCTCCAAGAGTTTTCTTTATAGCTATCAGAACAGTTGCCTGCTGCCAATTGCTTTGTTTTGACAAGCCTCCTGAAAAGGATCTGCCACGCACTCGTCGCCTGTTGAAAATTTGGGTGGCTTCAAAAAGTGGTCGGCCATTGACTAGCTGATCAATCGAAGTGCATGACAGTTTTCTTCACTTTCCAAACTCGTCTAGATTTACCAGGGAGCTCGAGGGGAGTGGATCCTTTGTTAGTTGGAACAGATGCGATCTAACGTAAGACCTGATCTCCGAGCCTCGGGGTGCAGCGGCGACTGCACTCTCCTCGAAACCTTGAAGTGAGGGCAAAGTTTCTCCTCAGTCTGCTCGATTTTTTTTCGAAACCGTTTTTTGAGAGAAAATCGTGATTTCTTTCCATTGAAGAAATCGATGTTAAGGATTTCACAAGAAGAAAGTAGGACCGATCATTTCGTAATTTTCAGGATGTCGCTGGTAAAAACGACGCACTTTCAATTACGCTATTACTATGTCCGAATCAAAGTAAAAATCGCACGTCAACGGTTACCGTTTCTCAAATAACGGTTCCATCATAGCCCGGTAGTCATATTAATTAATTCTCCTGGTCGCAGTGCTTCAGTTTAGTCACCGCTCACGAGGAGCTAGCTCAAACTAGAAACTAGTACCGACTAAATTTTCGGATGGCACTACTTAATTGGCATCTAAAAGTTTAGTTAGTATGTACCAGTTTCTTTTCGCCATATGCTACTTGTAGCAATTACCTAATACGATTTCACTCATTGCCATTGCGATAGGCCCTGCTGAAAAACTCTGCCGACAACAGTAACTCAATTTATATTTCTTCAAGTCCGAACAGTGGTTCCAGTCGATGTTAGCCTTATTACAGTACTCCATTGTCTATTACAGTCTTTACAGTACAACAGTACAGCCTTTGTATTTTTTAAATTTCATTTCAGAATCGATTTGCTTGCTCAACCGCCAACATTAAATGGCCTTTTTGAAGCTTCTACTCAGTAGGTCTCTGGTAGGAGCTCCGTATTATTATACTTTGAATAGTAACTTTTAATACTACTTAGAAATGGTTTTTATTACTGTCAATTTTTAGAATCTGCAACGGAATTCGCATCCTTTTTAGAACTTTCACCAGTTCAATTAACGCTATTTTTTAATTTTGATCATTTTTCGATTTATTCCTCTAACTATGTTTTTAATTTGTTTTTTTTCATCTTTAACTATATTATCTCTACTCTTTTTAATTTACTATTTAATTTTTAGCTACGGCATTACGATTCAAATACCAAGTATCGTAAATAATTAATTTTCATTTAGTAAACTTAATGAGACTGTTATCAAAGATGTTATCATTGAAATTGTTCCTACTTATTCATATTTATTTTCTTATACTTATTCATATTTATTCACATATAATTTGTTTTTGATTATTATTATTTTATTATTATTGATATTACATGTGCCTACGATAGGATGTAATCAGTTAAATCCATGATTACTATGAATTCAATGCGTACAACTTTTCGCAACATTCGTAAAGGGTTATTGATCGATTCTGTCCTTTTTTCACTTAATGATATAATTTAATTATAAATAAGTGACCAGGCAAGTTCAGTGATTATAACAAACTAGTTCATAGTTTGGTTCGAGTTCAATATACTAGGCAGCCTATGAATTTCGGAGCTGTACGAGTGGTTTCGTTTTTCAATTTCAACTCCAACGATCAGAAATTTTTTCAGGTCGTCAGACCAGTCAATAGTCGGATCTTAGGGTTGGAAGCTGGCTTTTGGTAGTTGCTGGAAGCAATGTGAATCAGCTGTATCTGGTAAAATAATGGAAAAGTTACTTTGAAAAGCGTTCAAACCAAACTTTTTTTTATTGGATTTGGATCGGAAATTAATTTGATTTTTATTCTCTTTTCTATCTAGAAAATTATTTTCCTCGTTTAACTTGTTCTCCGTTGCAGCCTCCATGCTCCTGCTGCTTACAACTGGAACAGGGTTCACTTGGAGCTTCTTTCAATGGACTTAGATACGGTATCAATACAAGCACGATGATTGTATTGCCTTTATTTGATGACAAGACCAAATCCCGCCTATGTTAGACGACCCCTCCCTCGAAGTCATCGGGGAGTTGCTGTTTGGAAGGAGGGAGCTAGTCGGAACCAAGAAGGGCTTCCCTAAAAAACAAGGCCGTTCCGTTCCGTTCCCTTCACGCTTCCGAACCAGCAAGACTAGTGATTGGTGACTGAGCTCCACCAAGCCGTTCTTCGAGGTGGCTAGATACCCCTCAGACTCCCTGCCTACTCTGAAGGAATGTCGATCGGTGTGAGTAGTAATCCACAGAAGTTTCAGCTCTCTCCCCATATCAGCTGGAAGAAGCCCTAATGAATGGGCAGTATCGCGGAGAGGTCCTAACCGGTTCCAAGTTGAGGTAGAGTATTTTATGGGCAAAAAAAAATGCTGAATAGATATTTCGAGGAATTCTTCAGCTAAAAAAATACATAATTTTAAACCTACGAAAAAAATGAAAATCCCCAGCACCTCGCGTTCTTCAGAGGTTCAGAAGTAGGAAGAATACAACACAATAAATCTGACAATTATTGACTCCGAGAATGCCAGCAACTCATCCATGGCTCATAACGTTTATGGCGTCTATTAGTAAACAATTTGAGGACAATTATCCTTTTTATAGACCATTTACTAATACTCAACTATAGAAAAAGAATTGGCCGAGATCCACGACGTAATAGCACCCACTCACTCAAGTAGAATAGGTTCCCTTGAAGTTTTTTTTTGATGGAATTAATTTGATCGGGAACTTAAGATTCACAAGCGGAGGAAACAAGCACCAATCAGAACTTGCAGTAAAATCTTGAGTTGTAGTAGTTGATGATGATGGAGGACGACAGTGTTGTCTGAATGTAAGCGGAAACTTGGCACCCAGCCAATGAAATAAGTTTCGTGGTGCTAGACAAACGGGTTTTCCGAGATATCCGTCGGCTATTAGGTCCTTCATCGATGGCGGGGTGTGTCCCAGAGAGGAAAGAACATATACCTCCTCATAAAAGACGTTGCATCCCCATAAATCCAGCGCTACTGTGCAGTAATCATAGGTAGACATCATCGATGGGCGACGGTCACAGTTGTTTCGCCTGTTTCATTCTTTTCTAGTATTTTTGCCATAAGATCATGATGTTAGATAGCTTCCCACTGTAGTTACTGGGTGGTCGTCAGATCTTGAAATGTGGAATGGGCCCTCTCGAGTGTACTGTATTCAGGACTACTGGTAGACATAGGTTGATGAACTCCATGGTGCCAAAATGGGCCAGGTTCGAGTCCTGTCTCAGACGATGAATTTTGATAATGATTCGCTTCGCTGGGCTTTGGCTTCCTTCATAAGGGCGTATACCTCTTCGTAAAATTGCCAGCTGCTGTAGGGGCAACTATGGTACATGGAAGCTGAAGTGGCTAAAGAGTACGCCACGCCTTTCGTTCCCTCAAAACTTCTGTCGACTTTTAAAAACTTCATAGATGAAATAACTTTAGAAGGAGAGCGAAATTTAACGCCTTGAACATCAATTTTTCAGGCAAGTCCGATGGCAAATGCTTGTCCGAGCAATAGATGAGCGGTCCTTAGCTTCGATTCACTCCGATCCTCATGATGGTGCTACTCGACCCCCCTGTCTTTATTTTTCGCCTATCGCAAATGATATCAGGGAGATAGCTACCGGTAGGTAACCTTATTTTTCGTTTTTTCCTCAAAATGAATTCATCATTTAGGTGCTACATTTGTCACATATGTATGCGATCAAAACAGCACTGTGTCGTGACTTGTCGCTGTCGATGATATCAGGAACAGTCTATCCCCACGATTTCATTTTCCACTTCGAGAAGATGTGAGAAAAAATGGCAACCGAACTTGAAAATTGGGAAGAAGCATGAGGAGCATTGCATGAGATTCAGGACATCTGGTGCTTCAGGTAACATCCACTTCGAGGACCTTCTCATGTTTCTATGACAGGAAGCCACTTCACCAAGGTAGAATGCAGTTGGCTGTGTATGTTGAGATTTAGTATGAGAAGTAATTGCTTGAAAAGTAATGCGCTCAGATTTTCGAGTATACGCCATGTATTCGACCTCCTCCGTTTCTTTTGAAAGTATCTAACCAATATAAGAGTTTTTCGCATCCGACTTTTATACAATATTATTACGGAATCCAAAAATTTAATTTAAAATGTCGGTCAGGTTGTTGAAAAAGTCTTAACAGTGGCAAAAATCAATGAACTAGTCCATACTAGTTCTATTAATACTTCCATTCATAACATCGCTGCAGACAGAAGCGGAAATCTCAGCTCTGAGAAATGGTATTGACTTATGTATATGATTATTAAAATTCACAATCGCTGTCATAGGCCAGGCAGCGTTGAGCGAAAGTAAGTATTTAGCTTGGAAGTATAAAAAGAAAAGACGGCTGAAATTGTTCGGTTAATGGCCAAAAAGTGATAATAAAATCATTTTTAATCGCAAATTCACTCGTTTTTCATTATTACCCATTTTTTCATACTGCTGCGTCTTCGGTAAAAAAGATTTTTTTCGGAGTACAAGAAAGTTTTAAAAGCATACGTAAATGTAAATGTCTAAATGCCTAAGATAGAATTACTACCGAAATCCTCTTACTTTTATGTACGTTCTACAGTTCTACAATGTACGTTCTACAGTAATGGCCTATGGTCATAGTCCCACAAATTCTACTTCGTTCTGCCTCTTTTTGAGTACTCTGTGAAGTTTTTTGATGGAAAAAACTTCTCGGCGAGTCTCTTCACGTTCGAAAATCGTCACTTTTCGAATGTCCAATTGTTCATAATCGTCATAAATCATTTCAGCTATGGATCAGGGGCAAAGCACGTTCTCTCGGAAACCATGTGACTGGCCGAAAACGGCGGTGGAAATGACCACCTGTTGACATTTTGGATAGCGTTTTTGACTATCAAAAAACTTATCATTTGATTATAGAATTTCACAGGTTTGTTGGATAGACTTTGCCGGAATCATAGAAACTTGTATCACTCTTCTGTAGGGGAAGAAAACGAAATACGTGCGGAAAGGGATTTTTCATGGACAGACCTTCCGGTGGGAAAAAAGTCGTAGTGACTTTGATTCAGAAATATCGTCATAGGCTCATTCTTCATGTGTGAGCCATGTACTCCGCTTTTGATTGGTGATGATTGACGTGCTTGGATGCTAACTAAACTCAGACAAAACTGGTAGAGTTTCTGTTTAACCTAGGCAATGTGCTGTCTACTAAGCTTCCCAAATGGGCTTCATAGCTTCAGTGAAGATGGTGGATCGACTCCCACCCTATGTAAAAACCTGCTTTGACCACGGGCCACGGCTTTGCTTTCTTCTCCTTATCATTTGTTCGAATGATTTTGCGCAATCCATCCTCGTCCTCAAAGTTTTTAGAACTTCCAAACTTATTTTTAATAATTTTTGTTTTTTTTTTCTTCCAGATCAAACCGTTCCTAATGGTTTCATTAACCTGATCACTGAGAAATTTGACTTCCAATATTCTCAGTAAAGATGGAGGTCAAAGAGATGCTTTAGATGGACATACGCCGAGTATTTTGTAATACTTCTTTTAATTTCCTTTTTTTTTCGAGGAGAAAGCGATTACGCAGTTAAATCAGAAACGAATTGAGAAGTTAGCCTTTTCTTCATCTTTTCATCATTTCCGGTGTCATAAAACGAAGTGACCGGCTTTGTAAACGATTAGGTGTTGTTGTTTTTTTCCCCCGAAATCCGACGACACACCGCAATGATGTTTTGTGGCGTAACAGGCCGATAAGAAAGATCATTTCGCTCAGTTTGGACCCCTCCTGCGGAATTTTGCAAATTGATACGCTGAATCGCAATTTGTTTACGGGAAACCGGGGTCAAGGAGTAAACAAAAACCCAGAAACGAACTTTTTCTTGATCACTTCCGCTTTGACTCAGCTCTCACTCTCTCGCTCAAACCTTCTTCTGCCTTTTTCAATTATTACGTCCTAGAGAAATTGAATGAAAGACGGCGCCGAAAGCCAAATTGCCCTGTCAATGTGTCGACCTTCCCATTTAGGGTTGAAAAAAGGATACACTTACTTTTTACTTGGTAAGGCCGTTTAACTGTCACCTTTTACAGGGGTAGAAAGAAATTGGAAACAAGATTGTATTGTACTGTAGAACGGTCGTGAACGGAAAATTGCAGTTGCTTCTTTTCAATGAGTACGACAACTGTGATGAGCGTCAAGAAACTCAATTACGTTAAGTGAAACTATTTGAAAAGTACCCTGGTAGAAAAACTTGATTAAAGTTTCGAATTAGGACCCATAAAACTTACAATCACAAGTAAATGCCTTTAAAATTTTGAAAAAAAACTACAATACGAGCAATGGCATCGGTTTTTTTTGAATTGACAAAACCTTGGAATAGTTTTTTTGTGTGTTTTCTGGCCTCCCCAAGAAGTGAAATCCCTGAAAACTCAGAAAATCATTCAGAGCTGATTACTGTAAGGGTAAAAATTAGTGAAAATCATTTTTTGAATGCTCATTTTGTGGCAAATGACCTATACATAGCCATGGAGCGGGAGATGGGCAGTAGGAACGGTTTCGTGTAATCGATCCGCCACACGCGGCTGTCGCGGACCACTTGCCTCGTTATATTAGTTCTAACTTCCTTCATACAGCTCAGTCGCTATGCCATTAATACTTTTGGCATGATCCTACTGTTAGCTCTTTTGTTCCTGTACTTCTTACTCGCTGCTGCATTCTGCTACACTCCTTCGCGCGCGATGTCTCTCTCGCCGCGCGACACGCGACAATTTCGTTCCTATTGAACCACCCCCGTCTGCTCCATGGAGCAGACTAGTGAGCCGCCTGATTCATCCTCTACGGTGGAACTCATGAAGGTTCCTGAACCCTCTCACAGCCGGAGTCGGCTGACCGAATGTACATACTGGCAAGAACTTTTGTGATACCTCTTCTTAGACGTATCACCTTTTCCCGGAAGAAATGGAGCGGAGGTGTGAAAAACTCTTTTGCCGACAGCCGGGTTGCGGTTCAATCCGTTGGGAACGGTGTGGTACAGTGCACCGTTGCGCCACCATAGAAAAACCACCTGCCCACTTATGGAAACCCTGTTTCATTTCCGGTCGCAGCTGTTTCGATGATCAGAAAAACGCGAGCAAACGGACAATTCCTTGTGCTGCTGCATGATGTGTGATGCTTTGCACAGATTCCGCCATATATTGCCATCAAATGCGGTACAACTACTTCACAGACCGTAATCCTCTTATGACCTTCGACTGGTAGAAAAAAGAGCACGCAGAACAAGTTACTAAGTGTTGCTGCTGCAGTAACACCACATGAGAGGCTTTGGAAAGGTCGCCACCGCCAGCATCGGGGCTTGATTTCCACGAACGTAGTGTTAAATGCCGCCCTATGCTGCCGGAACTGCTCCACATTGGTTCTCTCTGACCACTTGGCATTCTAAAGGAAGAGGTAGATCAGAAAAAAATTGAACTTAACTCCCATAGTGTAAATTACAGTAGTAGAGTACAGTATTAGTAAATGCACCGTACATTTGGAATCCTCAGTTCATACAATGGGGCGCAGCAAGTCTTCCCTATCTATATTTCTTTTCTCCATGTCGCGCTCTGGCTCCAAGGTTAAACTCGGTCTCTTCAATGGACGAGTTCGTCTGAGTGGATCTTCATGGAACTAATCCGGAAGGGATTCAAAGGAAATTTCAAGTGGTCGGTTGTTTGACGTTCGTTTCCGGTAACACCCCATTAATTCACGGGTGAATGGTAATCACATCAAGGTCTTCAACCGCCTACGTACCATCGGAAAGATGAAGGGTATTTCTCGATCTGGTTTCACATGACCATGACGTAATAAGAAACACCGCTGGACGTCACCCACCCATTACATTCTTCTTTACCCATTGGGGTATTCAACCACCCACGTACCATCACATTTCGAATGTCGTTCATTTGCATAAAGGACCTTAGCGTGGGAGTGACAGTAACAGATCTCACCAGGCAAGGGAAAATCCCAAGGGGCCAATCCGGTCGGTATTCTTTTTTATTGAGGAATATCCAAAGTATTATTTATTACAAACATCTCAGTACTTGAGACGATAAAATTAAAGAGTGAATACAGCTTCGACTTAGGGTAGTTCATCAGTAGAAAGGCCAAGGTTAAGAAGCATCCATGAAAATCGTTAGATCAAGTTCATTCGAGAGGAACAGCATGTTCTGTACTTATTGCTTTGACTGAACGCCAGATGCCGTACTACCTCATAACTCATAAACATGATCCACGTTGTTCTTGCCTTTTATCTTAAGTAATCAACAAGTCTATTGGGTAATTTTTAGGCAGAATCACCCAGTTCGACAGTACGACAAGGATAGCTTCGCTGTACATATGTAGTCACAAACTTTTGAGGATCCATAGGCCCCTCAGGCTGACAGATTGTACCTGCAGTTACATCCTGGCTATGTAGGAATTCTTCAATCGCTGGAATGGACTGTTTCATGATTTAAGTATATGAAAACTACTCAGTAACGAAATGATTCTTTCACCCAAAAGCAGGAGCCTCACTGTCAAATGAAAGACTTTTCGATTTCAGAGAGAGCCCTCAGTCGGCCTTGTTCTGTTGAAAAACTCGACGCATACCCCTGCACCGTGCAGACTCTGTAGTATATTCCCATCGTTCCAGAAAGAAAAACGAATCTCTGATTGATCGATAAGCGCGTTGAAGTGAATAGACGAACGTATGGATCCAAAATCATACTGGTTCAGAAGATGGCTAGTCACGTTTTAGGGTGGAACTGGAGCTCTGAACCTCTTGGTCGTCTACCTTGGGGTATTCTTGGTAAATGAATCGACGAGGGTGAGAAGCCGAGCGTAGTTAATGCTCCGGTCAAGTGTAAATGTGTCCGCGCTTGAGAGAAGAAAGTTTGGATTCTCCCTCTATTCGAAGTTGATTGGTTCAAAGCCAAATGAAGAGAATACATAGTCAGGCTTTATGCGTTATGTTTCCACTACTTCGAATGGGAACCGAATGCATGGCTTATCCAGTAGAGGAAGGCATAAGCTTCACACTTCCACTATTTCACGACCTATCGAATTCCCTTCTAGCCAGCCATTATTGCGATTCTAGACGGTTCTTCTCAGTTCTTGGATTGCTCTCCGGTTCTCGGTTATCTTTTTTCTTTTTCCGTCTATTTTATCGCCATTTGTCATACCATTTCCATCTGCTACCAGCCGCTGTATCAATCATTAACTGTATTTAGTGTTTCATTGCTGTATATCGATCTTTGACTACGTGGTTCCTCCTGTTTTCGTCGTCAAATCTCTCCAGCTAATTTTTTTCTATCTCTACTTGAATTTTGATATATTTCGTTTCCATTGAGGGCTTCCTTGTGTTGAATCGGAAGGCTCCTTTTCTGGACGTAGGAAGTTTGAAGGTGTATCGCTCCGAGGCTTCGAAAAACTCGGAAACTGGCAACGGCCACGACCTTCGGGGTCGATGAATAGTGACATCTCTGGTCTTCTATTGCAACGATCCGATCCCGACAGGGTCTAGGTGTGATATGATATGCGATTTCTTTAAAGACAAACCATATTCGATCTTAACATCATCGACAGTGACCTTGACGACCTCACTAATGAACGCTTCTGTATGCGCCATTCCCCTGTCTCTTGCCACGGATCCTGTGCGCGTGATTGGAAGGGCGTATTGCCAATGAGGCAAGGATGGGCCCTCAAAAAAATGGTAGATTTCATCCATCTGAAGGGAAGGATAATGGGCTGTCGACTAAAAAAAGAAATGTTTGCAACGGGGATACTCCAAAGGTAGCCTACATAGCCGTAGAGCGGGGGTTCTAGAAATGAATAGTAATTTTCTTTCACGCAACCAGCTTTAATTTCATAATCCCTGAGCTTGGTCGGATGAAAAGGTTGATCGGTCAATTACCTTCTTGGTAGAAGAACCATACTTAGACGACTCCTCGAGGAAGTGCAATCTTCACACATCGTCACCAAATTACCTTACAGAGTGCTAGTATTTTGCACTTTTCTGATATATGCCTTTGGCATAGAAACTAATTACCGGCTTTCCTTTGCCTACCAGTTTCTCGTTGAAAAATAGCTGTAAAACAAGCTTTGATTTATGTTGTTATCTTATGAACAGTTTGGTGTGCACTTTCAAGTTGCCCACAATTCATCCCACGTTTTTGATCGAATAGAAAACAAGTAAGGTGTTATTGCCTTCGGATGGCTTCAAGTGCTGACCACTTGAAAAGTTGCAAAAATATTTTTAGAACAGTGCAACTGAATAGAAGGGCTTACTTACTGATTGTACGCAAAGAGTGACATATGATGAAAGGAGTCCGGTTAGCGCTCAGGGAGGTAGACCATGTCCAGGTTCCGTACCCTTCAAGCTTGACGTTCTGTGGGTCCTTCATCAAAAAGCTAGTTCCATACCTTGTAGTTTGTAATGTGAATGTGACTGGTAGTTTTGCTTTTGTAGCATTTTTATTTCTATCGTTAAATTTATTGGAATGATGCCAGCCCAGGAGGGTACGCGATGATCGAACCCCAGATCGGTTTCCAGGTCAATCGAGGCTTTTGTTCGTCCAAAAAAGGTCCAATAAAAGTCGAATGCATGGCGCATTTTCAAACGTGAAGAAAAACAAAAATTTCTTAATCTTCCTCTCTTTTACTCTTTCTTTTTTGAATATTTTTTCTAAATTACACTTTTGATCTCAACCTAGTTTTAGTATCTCAATCTGATTGCTTGACTAACTGTCAAGGGCCGATATCGGAGTGATTCAAGATTAATGGGCTGTAAAACTTGCAGAAACATTACTCTGTCTAGATAGTGAATTTGCAGATTCAATCGTAGATAAGGGAAATGACAAGTATCATCTTTAGCAGTCATAAATTACAATTAACTGTTTTGCTTCGTTATCTACAATGCATCAGTTGGTAGCATGTACTTTATTCGGGGCAAAAGGCAACTCTTTTGGAAACATGGAGGCATTGAACACCGTGGTGCACCACTGTTCATCAAGGGTGAGGGGGTTTGGATGAATAAAAAAACCCAATTCTGAAAGATTTTTGAAAGTATTGCTGGCCTGTCTTCTATTCCAAGGATTGTTCCTTAACGAAATACTGGGTAAGAAAAGGGTTTGCGGTCCTGATCCGAGGAATTTCTGATTGGCGCCTGTGACGGCTGCGCCACGCCAAAGTCTTGTCTATACCTAAGAAAATAAATTATATGGCGTAGGTCTGTCTGTCGACGAATTGACCACACCATCAAACTCCACTCAGACTTTCCAGGCTTCCATATGAGCACCCAGTGCGCCAATTGCCATTGCCACTGCCACCAGCTCAGATACTTTGAAACTAGCATACTCGGAGGATTCGAGGGTTTTGATGGATCTGCGATCTGCGTTGGATACATAAATAACCTTCCATTAGTACCCAGCGCTAAGAGGAGTTGTTTTTGACCGAACCTATCTTTGGTGTCTTTGGTGAACACATAGATCAAAGTGTATAGAAGTCCAGGCCTTCAGTGCAGACCTGAATCAACCCTTTCTTGATCTGATCATTAGACATGTAAGGGATAGGGCTGCTCAGTGTCGCTGTTATCTGACCCTTAAGAAGGTTCCCAAATTCGATAAAAATGAAATTTAATTTCAACAGTGGTACTATGTCGATAATATTCTTTTTTAGACCTTAGGGCTCGAGAGTAAGAGTCGCAGAGAGATGCTTTATCAGAAGTTTATTGATGGAGAGCTCTTTTATCCGCTGTAACAGAGAGTTTGAGAGAAGCTAAAGTGCATGGCTTATCCGAAAAGAGGTCCTGCATCTCGGGAAAATCCTGCAAACTGATAGTAGTGTCTCTTTTTGCATCGGAATGAAATTCTGCGATAATTCAGCAAATTTCGGCTGTTAAGCAGTTACGACACATCTTCCGGTTCCATCCCATTAATTACGTTCTCATGCTGACCTTCACCAATGGCCGGCTGGTTTCCTATCATCAACGCTTACAAAGTTTTAAGGGATAGTAAAGTTCGCAACAGTAAGGTTATTTGCAAGCGATAGAGACCACGAGAGAATTTTACGACGGATCATCGCTGACGTCGATGCCTTAATGATCGAATTGCTTGTTTTTTGGGGTGAAGGGAGGGAGAGAAAAACTTATCAAGTAAGTGAGAGTTGAATGTCAACCTACTTATTATCATTCTTTCAAAGAACAAATTGCAGTCATACATCCGATAGAATGTCTTCGTTTATGGATTATATACAGAGTGTAAAAGAGAAATGATTTAAGAAACTATCCGTCATTGAGTGTTTGATGTTTTTTGAATGCTATCCTGCCAAATAGTTTGCAGAAATCTAGAATCTAAAAAAATTTTTGTCAATAGGACGGAGATGGTGTAGTGGCAAGCGGCGCCCTACCACACACTCATGGTCACGGGTTCCAATTCCAGTTCGATATTCGCCTAGGCCATCCATGCCTTCCATCCTTCCAGGTCGGTTAACTGGTACCAGACTCGTCTGGGAGGATAAAAGCACTGACTTATACATCGGCTGGCCATCGCTAGTCATTGTATAGGCCGCATACGCATTCAACACGCTACTGCAATTTTGAATGAAACTCGAATGGAGGGCGCATCCCTAAGACAAGATTGATCAACACCCTGACTTTTGCTTCGTGGCTCTATGGGTCTAAGAATTTCGAGGTGAAAACCGATTAGTAATTCTAGTTATTTCCTTCTTATGAAGAAACTTTTCAATTATATACAAAGACTATTAAAAGGTTAAGATGTTCTCAATTTAAGCAACTTTTTTTTGTAATAAATCATAGAACATTCGGCGACACAATGTTCTCTGCTATTCAGCTATCGTTTATGAGGGAATACAAGATTGTAAAGATGCCCAAAGTTCACAAGTATTGCTTCCAAAGTTCAGTTACTATTGGTTCTTTGGTAGAGACGGTTTATTTTTTTTTCAGGCTCTAGATTGGTCGTATTTTGTAGTTCCAGATTAAAGGATAAAATGCGAAATAGTCGTGATTTCAGATTGAACAAACCGTGCACTTTCATCCTGCTCATGAACGATGTTGATGATTGCTGGGGGCCAGCCGTCAACTGTGTCGATTCCATCACTCCACTGATTCAATTCATAGAAGAAGAAAAAGTCGAAAGCTGATAGAGCCAGGTGAATTACATCTGAGAATACCATGATTGAAAAGCTTAGAGCTTTAAATACCTCGTCTCCATGACCACCTAATCATAATTTAGCTAGCTACTAGCATAAAATGAGGACACTTAGATGTATCACTCTTGTGATAATACATACATATGAGAAGTGACAAAAAAGAAAAAAAGGAAAAATAAATATTAATAGGTAAATGAAGGAGAGAATCACTAAGCTCTCTATCTTCCATGGTGTAGGTACAGTAAGACACCTTCATCAGATCTTCTCTATCAGTTGAAAAAATGAAAATCTGCTGTGCTACATTAGGACTGCATAATTATTATAATATATGTAATATATACAATTATTGAGTGAGGCTGTACAGTAACCGTCTATGCGAGCAGGTATAGACAACATAATCACGATTGCGATTTCGAGTAGAAGTGTATGTAGCCAAATTAAGGACTGAACCCCTCACATATTTGTTCTTACACCCCTTTCCAGAGCCGATTCATCAAAAATCTGCAGCTCCAGTCTTCAACTCTTGTGATCTTCTCCCAATCTTCACGCAAAGTTCATAACCGACTAAGGCTCGGTGGCTTATGAGGCCCCTGATTGTCTCAGCCTTGACGGCTTCTGATCCTAGTTGTCTCGTTGAATCTTTCCTTTGACATCAACTTCAAGCTCTCAAAGGCGTGCAGGATTTGGGATGACTCTTGTATTCATGGCCTAGTCTCCTGGTCTGACGAATTCATTTTTGAATGATTGACTGTATTACGTGATTACTCCCATCTTACGTCTTAGCTATGATCGACAACGAAGGCCTTTTTTTCCATGATCAGGTTATCTAAACAACTGTAAACATTTTGATAGATCAGCAAAACGGCATCGAAGATTTCGCAGCAGGGGATTGACGGTGGACATCATCGATGAACGGTGTCATTCTTATCCACCGATCTTTCTCATCCAATGGCTAGTCAATAAGTCATCTAGTGGATCCGTATCGACGAGTATGGTTCTTTTAAAACTTTTAAAACAATAGCTTGTTTTCCAGAAGAAAAGTGGTGTTACCGTATGTTCATCAACTGTGACGGCTGTCTTCATGTAATATGACAGAATGAAGAAAGAAAAAGGAGAAGTGTTTTTTTCGAGTTGTCATGGCTGAGGTCACGTTACGGCTCTTTTTGAAGTTTAGATCTTATGGGTCGAAGAAATGCTTGACCGGAACATCGAAATTCAGGATTCGTTGATGAAATTGCTCAGTCTGGAAGGCACTTCAGAAAGTGTAGCAGTTTCTATACTTGTTTAGTCATCGTTATACCGAAGTCGAGGCTGGCTACTGCTTTAGAATAATCCGGACCTTATGGTTTAAAAGTGACCTTTCAAACGTATCGGCGGATAAATTCAACGGAAGGTGTTCAAGGCGGCAGTGATGTTTCCGAAAAATGGAAAAAAATTATTCCGCTCACTCGTGCAGTGACTCACTTCCGAAACTGATGAATGGTTTTTCAATTGAGAGGTTTTATGATGGTCCCTGTTACCCTTTTGACGGATGCATCCACTCCTGAATAGAGAGGGAGGAGGAGGGAAGCAAAAAAATTCATCGCCAATTTTGACTCTGTGAACAGATGATACAAAAAAGTCGAAAGTTCCCATAACAGAAATCAAAGTTAGGATCAAATTCGTGGGTACCGGAAGTTGTAAATTTGGAATTCGGCCTTCCAATTTCCTATTACGATCAATATATTTGAATAATTTTCCATTGGGTTGTTTTGCTGCCCATTACTTCTCCGCTAATGGCTAGTTTTTTGCAAATTCTTATAATTCTTCAGAATCCCTAATAGTTATGGTAATCGATCAGTGACCATATGTTTCTATGAAAGAACAAAATAGCGGGTCTTTTCTTTTCCTGTGAATATCCGGTTCATGGCTCACCTGATTTCCGGTAATTGATTTCTCCATAAAGTGACTGGAGCAATTTGTTTCTCGATTAGTTTTTTTCCGAGGACAAGTGTGACCATCTGCTGCAAATATTAACAATCATCTGCAGTACGATCAGCGAATATCACAACAAATCATGATCTTCCCATTTGAAACGATCAAGTATTGTTGGGGGTGTTCATGTAGGGATGTTCATCTCAAGGTGGGGAGGTGGTGCAGTGCTCTGAGTGGGAATCGAATGCGGGGTGTATCCTAGGGAGGGAATAATCATAGCTAAGAGAGCTTATTAATTCATGTGTGCTTGTTTCAGTACTAAAAAGGGCTTGAAGGATACTTTCCTTCGAAAAGATAGGTCTAAAAAGATCCGATAAGTGGGGGGGGGGGCTTTTCGAGATGAGCTAATGAAGACATCAGCCTAATTGATCTCAAAGAAATTCCCTCCCGCCCACGGGATCACTTCTGGGAATGGCGGGATGAATTTTCGTGATCATGTTGTGAGACATCTAGTGGGATAGCTGGTAAATTGCTTACTTAGGAAAGGGCCTCATAATGGTTTCTAAATCCAACTGGATAGTTGTAGAGAGACTCATTTCCTATCCCCTCATATGGTACTAGTTACACAAAGAATGAAGTGTTCTGTTGCTCTGGGTGCCTAGGATAATGCCTAGGATATAATCAAGGTTTATTAACCACTGAGCAGAAGATTTCGAAGAGCCTACTACTCTAAAGCACATCCAAATACTTTTAGCTCTAGTGATCAAGCTGTAAAATGGAAGAGTACTGAGAAGGAACAGAAAGAATAGAGGGATGGTTCTTGATACACGTAAATCTTAAGGCTACAATCAAGTTGGTGGGTAGGCGCCATTTTTATTTGGAGGAGCCGAACTAGTTATATCATCGGTAATCATTAATTTATAGTTATTCCGTTTACTTTCAGAAGAAACGTTTTGTCATGCCCTTGAATGAACAATTGAATAAAGCGAATGAGTTGGAAATGGGTATCTTATCTTCACTCAATCATTTTAGAGCACTGATCCAACCGATGTTCAAGCCCATTCCAAATGGTGAAGGGTAAGCTTTTTGGCGTCGCCCTAGTTCGTTCACAGTCCTCTGGATGCGTCTCGTACCCGACCCCCGTTCAAGATCGTGATTGCGTTTGTATGCGTATTTGGCCAATTCCTTGAATGTGTGGCCGACACTCGATACTTCCGACAGAGCCAAGTCGAGTCAAACAGATTAAGACACCCTTTTGAGGATGCGCCCTGCGTTCGATTTTACTCAGATTCGTAATTGTGTTTGAATGCGTGTTTGGCCTGATTGTGATGGCCAATTGATGTACAAGTCAGTGTTTTTATCTCCCATAGGTGTCTTGTAGCAATCAACCGATCCGGGATAAAAGGCCTGGTTAGCCTGAGCGGATATCAGAGATGGATTCTATAGTCGAACAATACGTACGGTAGGGCGCCGCCATGCACTCAGCACCCCTTTTATTTATTTAATCACATTTATTTTTCATAGTTACTACGTATTTCTTCATTAACTCGATTGTCACACTGTCTAATATTTCACTGAATGTTCTAAAAATTTTCTTTAAAAGATCGTCGACTCAGGGGTTCTTTCCCACTGTGCCCATTGAACCCATCGAAGCCGTCCATAGAGAGTAGAGAAGAGTCTAGCCTGTCTAGCTAGCAGTGATTACTCATTGAACGATCGCCAGTCGGCCTTTTTATTATCTTTCAATCAGTGATTGTGTAAAGAAGGATATGCGTTTGAGTAATCCTTAAAAGACAAATGGTGAACGGAAATGCCCCGTTCGCATAAAATTTATTTACAAGGTCGTTATCGCGCTGTGAATGGTGCAAATTTCATCAGGATCTGCAAAACCCAGATTTCCGTTGTAAACCGATCAGCAACGAGAGAGTAGTCTTTCAAGTTTTATCTATATTTTGGTAAAAATGAAAAGAATCGGATTTGGCCTCCGTCAAGACTCGTTGAGAAGTGTACTATAGACGAAGAATACTGTATGACTACCTTAATTAGTTCATAACGAACATCAGATGTGAGTGTGGCATTAAAAAGTCTCTTGATTAGCGATTATCCTCAGTACAGGTATTTTTTCTTCTGAACTTGTGACTCACTTCGAGGGAACATAGCGCAGTGGCTTGAGGCGCCACATTGTCTGTTTAGAACTCGAGTCCGTCTGGGCTGCGTGGAGCCAACGTACCGCAGTAAACTTCTCATAAACCTCTTTCTAGCCACTTCTGTCTCTCGTGAGTCAGCACAGATTGGAATTAATCTTCTCGGACGAGTTACTCAAAAGTTTTTATGTGGGCGGTAGATGCGGCTTGAAGGGCTGGCTAATTTTTCAGGTCTAGTCTTGAAGGTAGCCCATCCCCTCAACATTGCACAACCTCTTTGCAAGGACATTCTTCCTGGAATCAAATTTTGCTGAATCGTATTCAAACTTGCTGACCTTTTGTGTAAGGCGAATGAGGCAGCAGCATATGGAGCACGACCTCAAGTCTGGGCATCAGATCCTGATCTTCTACTAGACTTAGTGCCAAATTCTTGAAAGTCTAAAAGGATGACTCAAATTTCCGACGCAATAATTCATTGTACAGGCTAACTACCGAGGCAATCGAAAACTTTTACCGCTTCTTCACCGCCTTCAACTGATCCATTTATTGATCTGTTTTTAAGCAGAAGAATTTTTCCGACGTCAACACATTAGCTATTTTCAAAAAGCTTCTTTCCGTGCAAGAACAGAGGGTGAGGCTGGCAATGAAAGTAGTAAAGGAGCACCTGTGTTATGGCTGCGCAGAATGGATCGGTTCCTTCTGAGAGGACCAGTCACACCGTTCCCTGAAGAATTTGCAGGGTTCCATCAGACGTGTGGGCATGTGCACTCCATAGGCATGGGGACTCCACTAAGTCCAAACATTGAGGACTCTTAATTCTGTGGAGTAATATTCCTATTCGTCTGTGAATACATGGCGTAGTCCATGAAGATCGGCCAATGGGACCGTTTCATTCCAGTGGTTCCAGGGAATAGGTTCCTATTGGTCGATTCCTGTGAGATGCGCCATGACTTATTCACTCCTAACAGATAATCTCTGTCAATCGTGATCGAGTTCTTGTTCATCTTGGAAAGTTTTGCAGTTTTGCGGTACAGCAAACAGTTTCTTTGATGTCGGCTGATTGATGGTTTTTTGGCACGCCGCCTGGCCTTCCGGTCACGTTACTGGCTACGTAACTTGTCTTTGAATTGAGACGGTCGAAGTTTTTGTTACCAGTAGTACTGAAAATGCGATATGATATGATATGATTGACTGTGACCGCAATCGTTCACATCAATAAACCTTTGATCAGTACACAGAAATGGACGACGTGATATTCGTCGCGATAGCAGCAGCAATGGAGTTTGTGGGCGAACGCCAACAGTCACTTCCGGTGCTCGTTTTGTTGGCGGGAGAGAAAACTGGACCGAATCGAATCGTTCTTCTTCTTTTCCTTCTTCTTCTTCTTCTTAGTCGTCGGCGTTCTCGTCTCTTCGTCATTGCTACCACCTTGAACACCCGTAAGGCTGGGGTAACGACGTTTTCGAAGCGCTTCTGTTTGCGTTCTCCGCAAAAGGCGTATAATGACCTGTAAATGTAAGGTGATGAGTCGTTACAATAGATAACACTTCGAAAACTAACGAGTTCAAGGATTTGGCCGAAACGAAGAAAGTGATGGTCACCTATAAAGTTTTAGTAAAAGAAACAGAGCATTAGGGACCTGAAAAACTGGGGTTAAGCTTCTGTACTCATATTTCTTGAACTCATTCGGACATTAGAGCATTGGTCGCGAATGACTATCCCTCACTGGGTGATTCTCTTTGTCGAAATTTTGCTCGAGAAAAACTCCATGCACATTAAATCTGAAAAGGGTGAGACTGCATTATCGGTTGTCTCCCTTTCTGAGCTCCTATCCATGTACTGGATACGGATACCGTTGAGGAAGGTTAATTACCCATCTCCCCCACCTTTCCACACTTCAATATTCCTTCCTGCATACTCTGCCCTTATGGAAATGAACAGCTTTGGATTTATGAAGGGCAACTCTTAATTTTGGGTATTTGTACCTGAAGGGACATTTCACAATCGAGCTGTTCGGGATCGTCAACTTCCAAGTATGCCATATGAGAGGTTGTCGACTCGAAAAACGGTCTAGATGGGGCCCCATCAGGGCTCACAAACCGGCTTCTTCGTTTTCCACGCCCAAAAGTGGACGAGTATTCACGGCGTTGTAGAGAATGTACTCCAAATGAAGCAAGGTGTTGGAAATTCAAAATTACTAATATCGACAGCGAAAGGAAATTTCCACATTTTTGATTTACTGGGGCCGACTCTATCTCGATTATTGTATTGTAACTTTTGCGATAGAGAGCAACGCCCAATGCGCTGGTCTCTGATTTCTGTAAGTTATTTATCAGTTTTCGTAGCGATAATCGAAAAGTTTCCTTAATTCGTTGGCATCTTAACGATCACTTCGGGAAACTTCAATTAAAAATATAATTTCTTGTAAAATCAGGCAATCAAACTACCTTGGCACTTCACAACATTTAATTTTCCATGAGTAAGGATTAACAATCGTTTCCCAGTATTCATACGAGGGCATGCATAGAGCCCTCAGGCTGGTAGGTGTCACGCTGCAGGAGTGAAAGCCGTTCAGAAAATGAAAGTCTTTCATTCTCCACCCCCTTCGCTTCTGGTATCGGCTGTACAGGAAGTTGGAGGAGGAACCGGATCTGCAGAAGCGCCTTCGGGACCAGAATATATTGCAGTGGCATACGTTCCAGTGTTTCTTCAACAGTTTGCAAATGTTTGGTGCATGGCGCATCTGCATGATTGAGCACATTACTCCTTCATCCAGGTTTCTCTAGTTCTAAATTGTAGAACAGGGGCCTCCCCAGGTTTCCGCTCTGATCTTCCCTTCACGAGTTTGGACTCTCGTAGAACGCCAGAAAATGAGAGGATTGAGCGCGCGGCTGCTCGGCGGCAGAGGCAACGAACAGAGTGATTTGAACTGAACTTGAACTTGAAGAAGAACTTGAAGGACAGCACTTAACTGATAAATGAGGAGAACGGACAGTATCGAGCATGACGTCCCGGAAGATGGATGTGTCAGTGAGACCTACTGAGCTCTAATATCCTTCAATAAGAAGGAAAAAAAGGGGTAAGAGAGTACCGTTACCTAATTTCGTCCTTCCCTCCTTTATACCGCCCCTCCCTCTCCTCTCACTTTTGGTTGTGTAGAGACGGCTCCTTTATTGAGGGAACCGTAACACAAGCTTTGTTATGGAGGCAGATCGAGGTGGGCCACACTCAGACGTCCCAGGGCATCTCCCATAAGGGAAAGTGGTCTGAGAGAAGTTTGCGGCATATTCTGCTGGAACGCCTCAGATAATTTCTCTTTTCCAGTCCGAATCAAAGGAGCTACTTCGACCCAACGATGGCTAGAACGTTTCCTATTGTCAGCTACCGTGTCCGCCTAGTCCACCGTATCATCGGCGTCAAGTTAAGGACATTTCTGCACGTTACGACTAACTATTTCAACTAACGCCAATAATTTGTATAAACCGTTCATATCAGTTTTTACTTATTTTCATGGTTTTCATAGTAATGTTCCGTTACAGTAAGGCTTATGTTGGCTTGTTTGTTTCATTTCGGGAAGTATTCACCATTCCTCGAAGAGTATACCGTGAGGATTTCGCGTTTTTCGGTATGATTTCCAAGATGTTCAGCACTCATCCAGAGTTGTTCCGAAAAGATCTTATCAATCAAGTGGAGGGCCAAAAAATGTGTTCTTTCTTTTCAGAGCAAAAGGCTTGCTTATTTAAGAGTAGGCTATGCAGTTCTGTACTTGGAAGTGTAAAGCGGTGTGTTCATATAGTGTGTTATTTTGTAATGTACATCATAATATTTACTGTATATCATGTTTTCATACTGTATAATATGTTTATGCTTTCCTACTGTATGTTTTTCAGGAGGATTTCGTCCCACACAATGAGGCCTTTTATTATTGAGACTCTCAAGCCCTCAAATGAAGAACTGTTGGCTATATTTGAAGGCGCTCTGAAGGAAAACTTCAAAGATGTTGAGATAAAGCTCTGCCAATGCCCGGGTATGTTTTTGATCCTTCTGTGTTTTGATTCGAAAGTTTTGTGACCTTTTCCTTGTGTCCAGGCCAACAACGCCTTCCATTAATCCGGGGTTGGTAAATTGGTACCAGACTCGTCAGGGAGGATGGAAACATTAACTTTTACATCTGCCACTGAGTTCATTGTATAGACCCTAAACATTCGGATTGCTACTGTTATTCTGAATGGAATTCCAGTAGGGGTGGTTTTAATTGAGCTTCCCAAAACTTGGACCGTCAGCCACTCGGAAGTTCTATTCACTAAAAACTCATCACTAGATCTCACCGCCGAGCCGTACAACATGACATCAACCGGGTTTGGACGTAAAATGGTAATTGCTGAAGTTGGTGGCCCCGGAAATCTTTTCCCAGTCATTCATAAAGAGAAAGACTTCGATTTGAAGGTATTTAGACAAGTTTTGCCTTCTTGATGATACCGAGAATCGTTTCCTCATTGGTCATTCAGCATCAGTTCACTTTCAGGAGATTTGTAATGGCTGTGAAGCTCCGGCATCATTTGTATTCGGCCCAGGTGCAGGGCCTTGGCAGGTTGTTGGAAGAAACTGTGAAATGGTTGCTGATGCGAATTTCTCTTCATCTAAGGTAATAACCGCTATTTGTCATGTAATTAGACTAGTTTATCAATAAATTTGTCGAGTAGCTTACCGAGTCACCATGCTTTATGCTCAGCTTAAGAGGTTGTAAGTTTTTTAATCAACAGTGTGTGCGTTTTACCTTTTTTTGGAATTATTCCAAACTCTTCTTGGAAATCACTAATGCAATCATGGTCGGGTTAAAACATTAGCTTGAATGGGGTTCTGATGGGTCATCTACACAGTTCCTTTTTTGGAAAAGTGCTAGTAGTAACGAGGCGGTATCGGATTTAGCTGGTCCCAACTGAGCGTTGTATATGCCTATTACTTATAACAGTACATGATACAATGTATTTTCCTCAACTTCCACTTCTTTGCTACCATCTATGGCCATCTACTCTGTTCCTGATGACTGCTCCTCCAAAGAATGTCATCCTTCCTGTTCAGGTGGCAACTAAAATTGCCTCTCTACCTCCTGGTCATACTCCTACTGCATACAAAATGGAGGTGATTAGTTCACCGAAATTCAGCTTAATGGCAAATCTTGCTGTATCAGCCGAGCCTGGACCAGCTCAAGTAGGTATGTTTGCGACTCACGCTTTTCTTTTTAATAATCATTATCTTTTCTTCGATTTTGGTCATCAACGTCTAACCGCAATTAGCGGCTAAAGTACTTTGGGAGGTGCTAATTAAATGTTCGGGGTTTTTTGTACAGCTAGAGGTTTTTTAAAAGTTTTGAATGATTCCTTACAATATCATGCATCTGGTTGGACTCTGCTTTTACATTTCAATTAGCTTCTAATTTCGAAAATTGAATTAATTTATTCCCTAAGTTAGTAACTTATGCTTCATTCACTCAGGCCCGAAAAATAGGACTATTTGGTATGGAACTTGTCGAAGTCATTGGTGTTGGCATTATAAGTTCTACTTCGAGCTGGTAGGAAGTGTTGGAGTTGATAATGTTGGGGTTTCTTTCTTATTCTCTGCGTAATTCAAAGTGCCTGCTCATCACGTATTGGGTAGCAACTGGATTCCGACCGTCTTCAGTGGTAACTGTATTACTTGACTATCATCCCAAGCTACCTAAGCTGGCGCAGTTTTGAGGTTAGGGGTAGAAATTACCACTTTGTATTGAGCTCATCTTCTTATAGACTCATTAGATATGTGTTAACCTAATTCGCAAAAGCTTTTTTCCTTATTGCTATTGTCTACTTTCAGTTTATTGCAAAGCTTCTGTACGAACTGGAAAAGACAACTTTCCAGAAACTATTCGTAAAGGACTTGCTAAGCATTATGGCGATAAGTAAGGTCCAAAAATTATAGTTTCATATACTATGCTGCTTAGTGAATGCTATTGCAGATGTGTTTCGGTTGCTGGCGTTTTTATGATGTTAAAAGGCGAAGCGAAGTTACACGTCATGCCTGACTTTCCTGGATGCAATTTCAGTTCACGCGAAGAGGTTCATCTTTCTCTCGTTGATTCTATTCTGAGTTTTATTACTTAATGAAAGCACATCTTTTCTGCTAGTGACACCTTTATTTCCATCAATTTTCTTTGGTCACCGAATTTTATGCTTTTCGTGAGCTCTTTTGTTCCCTTTCACGAGCCCTCGCGAATTTTTTCACCCTTATCATCTTGTAAGGCATCAGTAGCTTCTGAAGACGTGAGACTAGCAGTATGGTTTTTAGCTCGAAAAGCAGTGGTTACGTTTCTTCACAATGAAAGCACCTTTGGTTTGCGCGTCAGTTTTTCATTCGTATGATCCTGGCCACAAACTACGAATGGAACACACTCACTGTTATTCCAGCCATGGGGACGCCGGTATGTGTTCATGCATTTTTACTGGAAACACATGGCAATAATTTATTTGCCCACATTCCTATGTATCACCTCAATAAAGCGCTTTCTCCTTAGACTCTTCAAAGTCGCATGTTTATAACTAAAATAACCAAAATTCCGTTGTTCGTCAGCCTGTTTGATTTCAATCGCAACCGTGCTTTATTATTCCCTCCATGACACAAGCATGAGGGATTATACTTTTGGACTTCTGCCATGTTTTCCAACGATTTGAAATTTCAAGATAGTCTTTAGTTGAGCTATATTAGGTGGCGTAGCTCTGACCTATTGATCTGGCTCTTTTTCGTTACTTCGTGATAAGGAATGTGAACGTCGAGCTCTTAGGATTGAAGGACCCCGAAGAATGCGAAAATAGCCGACGGAATTGTATTTGACATGGTCTTGTTGGGAGAACTTACTGCTTTCACAGTCTACTTTTGCATACCGGGAAGTTTCTAACACTTGTAAACTTACTAGCATGCCTGTATTTGGTAAGATGCCCTTCAATGTCAGATGTAACCTTGCGGAAGGTTACATCTCACAGTGAATGGCACCTTACTCACATCTCAACTGAAGGCTGAGCTCTTGGTCCTATTCACAGCATGGGTTCTTCCAGTTTCATTTTACTTCGAGACTCTCACAGTCAGCTGAGCAGTTTTGAATTCAGGCCATTATCACTATGACACGACTCCAGATACGGTCGTCTATGAAGGATATTTTACGGCAGCCGAAAAGATTTACCGATTCGATGAAGTCTAACGGCAATATGAAGAGCTATTCTGTTAAAGTCTGTTTTATAACTGTGATAACGGATTCACTGTTGTTTGGTGATAGGTTTTTCTGAACGGTTTTCTTGCCATGCCTTTTTATTGCTAAATTTATTTTGTTATTAATAAACTTTTCTGCTACCTTGTCTCTCTTGTCTCGATTTGCCTTTAATGTATGAGATTTCCATTTCAACTAGGGCTTAATTAGACATTTTGAATTTTTCTCTGAGCCAATGAACTTTCTATCTTATTGGCTCTGGTTGGCTGCTACTTGTTACTTGTAAGATTTGACCTGCCATGTTAGTCTGCTGTGATAGTTGAGTTGTAGGAAAAAGCAAAGCGCAGCCATCTTGAAAGTCAATTCCTAAACAACTAGTCCATTGTCCCGCTTCGAAAGTCACGCCCAGGTCTGCCATGTGACTTTATGAAACATTTCGAGAAAAAAAATCCGGGAAAAAGTTGTAAGGTGCTGATGCAAGCCGAAAATCGGGTTCATCTTACCATCATTCGAACGCCACTGATCTCAACCTATCACATGATTAGAATCCCTTAAATATCGCTTTGTGGCGATATTCAGAAATAAAGTTTGATACAATGATGATTGTCTTCGGTGAAGGAAAAATTTAGCGCGAGTGGGGTTTGAACCCACGAGGACTTGTCCATTGGAACTTAAGTCCAACGCCTTAACCACTCGGCCATCGCGCTCCACAGTGGAACCCATCAAATAACTCCTTTATAGTTACATTACCTCGTGATCCTACGAAAGAGATCGATTGTCTCTGGTGAAGTAAAAGTTTAGCGCGAGTGGGGTTCGAACCCACGAGGATTTGCGTTCATTGGAACTTAAGTCCAACGCCTTAACCACTCGGCTATCGCGCTACCGCGCAAATATTATCAAGAAATCCCTATAGCGGCATACCATCATATTCTATCAATTGAATGTTCGATTGTCTTCGGTGTGCTAAAAATTTAGCGCGAGTGGGGTTCGAACCCACGAGGACTTACGTCCATTGGAACTTAAGTCCAACGCCTTAACCACTCGGCCATCGCGCTATACTACCGAATACTCCCTTTATAGACATATTCTCGCTTGTAGTTTGCTAGAATAGCTGTTCTTTATACCATGGTAATTGTTCAGGGGTGAAACGGCGAAACAAAGAAGGAAGTTTAGGTGGCATAAAAACCTATAGGTCCTAAGGAGTTACCACTCAAAAACGCGCTATTTCGACATCTGAGATTTAGTCCAGCTCAAATGCTCGTTCTTTCCATTATGAAATTAGAAGAAATACGATCAATGATGAAGTCATCGTAGTTCTTCAACACTTCTGTTTTTTGGCGAGGTTTTAGTTCAACTCCCAATCAGTCAGAAAGTTTGTTTCCTCAATTTGCTTCATCTTTGTTGTTCATTTTTTCTGGTAGATCGTCATCATGCTAAGACTCAGCTTTGGGCCCTTCAAGACTCACCAATTGCATCTGAGCCATCTGAGCCAGATGAAACCACTCTCATGGTATCTTAAGAAACTAAAAAATACTGCTTGGGCATCAGAGCATTCAGAGCCCCTTTCATGCAGTTCCCCTTATGTTTCTGAGCTTTAGGTCAGAAATATTTATGTTTTCTTGTTGGCGTCTTCAACCCCTTTTCAGGTGCAACAGATGAGATGGAGTTTTATTCTTTTTGAGAAGTTTTTGGATCTTTCGAAATTGAGGCAATGGGTTTGAAGATCAAACTTCTTAAGAGGAAACGACCTAAAATGGCTCATTACATCGATCGACCTGACCAACCGTCCTCCGCCATAGTTTTATTTCTTTCCGCTGTTTCCTGTGTTTCCATAATTACAAGCTTTCCTTCACGGGAAAATAATTTTTTCGTCCGGTTTGAGATGTCGAATCCTCTTACAATGCAATTTTTAGCCGGATTTCAATTTATAGTTCACGTGTTTATTGTTATTTTTTACTTATAGTTGATGTTATTTATTGTCTGTTTGTTGTTAAAATTTATGCACAGGTTCTTCTTGGGAGGAAAGCTCCCAAGCCATTTATTGTAATCAAGTTCATAGGGAGAGATCTCGGATACATTTTTATCGTGGATTGTCCTTTTATGTTTGGGATTGGGATCGTACCCCTCCCTTTCTTTTACTCTCAAATTTCGACGAGACCATTCTTTTAATAAAGATAAATTATGTCATAATAATAAGATAATAAAGGGTCGTTGTAGAATGCTCTCGGTACCAGCTATGTGGTAAAGACGGATGTTACCTACCGAGGGCCGTAATTCATTCCGAGTCCATGTGAATGAGCGTACGGGCAGAACGATGAACGTAAGATAGGAGAGTTCATGAGTTGTGTCGAACGCTCGTTTTTCAATATTTTGTCAGCTGGTCCGTAGTTTCCTAAGGCATACTGACGATGCCAAAATATTTTATATTTATATTATATTTATTTACTTATTATTTTATTTTTTATTATTTATCGTTCATGCTTTATATTTATTATTTTATATTTAAATTGACATTTTATTCATTTCTCGTATTCAGTTTTTTCAACGCTTTTTCCATTATAAAATGAAACGCTATGAAATATTTAGTGGTTCAAAATTTATTGCCGAATTTTACCATTTAAAAGTGAACTTGAAAGTCGTTGGAATCTTATCAAAAGTTTCTTATACGGCAGTGAACGTGGTGATACGAACCCAAGGATGATGCGCCATGCTTTTGTCTCACATTTTTATTTGTAGAGTTTTGTTGCAGCATAGTAAATAGTGTTGTTTTTGTTTTCTGCGTCCGTATGTGATAGTGGTGTAAATCAATGTGATACTCATTTTATAGGCAATATCTTTGAGAGGGCGTTTGCAGTTTCCGGGGAGCTAATTTAGCGAACTCGGTCATAGACAACACTACATAGTCGTGAGCATCTCTTCTAAGGGTTAGTGTAGTCTGTGGTCTTGGGTTTTAGCTCAGCAAAGTCCTGAGCGGTCGTAGGTCTGAGAATGTTAACAAATAGAACTACTCTCCGAACAGCTTCACATATTTTCTATTCAGATAACAACAAAAACTGCTTTATTACCTCCAAATCATGTCCCACGTATGTAGGGCGATTCAACAAGTCGACTCAACTTCACTTGATGGTAACTTCTGCAATCCCAAGAAGACCCCGTTTTGTGGAAGCAGGTATATTTGAAACACCACATTATCACTTTTCGTATTTTATTTTTCGTTCAACAGTGTGCTAGAAGGGAAGCTATAATCACCGTATTAATTTCTTTATTGGATATTTTTACGTTAACAGCCTTGTGTACGTTAACAGCCTTGTGATTTTACTAAATAGACGATTCATCGTTCAGAACTTCATACGTATATGCTATGCTGATGACAAAAATCTTTTCACCTTTCATGGATTTTAATTGAGAATTTTTTGCTGAAACCAGGCTGATGTTTTCTTTTAAGAGAGGCGAATAGATCAATAAAGAATAATATAGTAAAATGAGCTGGAATCTTGAGACAAGTCTTGCATTTGCCAATTCCTACTTGTTGAACGCAAGGCTCTGATGATCGAAGTTCCACTAGTGGCCTCATTACATTTCTTTCTTGTTTCAGAAAAAAATATGAAATTCCTTAAGGCAATCACTGCGAACAATGGAAATGGGAATGTTTACACTGGTCTCAGTCATGGTCACATCCTAGCTTGGATCAACACCATTCACATCTATAGTCATTGTAAATATGCAGATTCGCAGAAGAGGTAGCAAGCGATCAATTGGAATCGATCGGAAAGTAAATTGAAAAAGCAAACCACTCAGAAAACACATTACTTCGCCATAATAAATGAATCACGCCCACATAGACATATTATCCGAAGTAATTTTACGGCATTCCATCTTTCATTGCTCGATATTATGCACAACCGAAGAAATCCCAGCGATGGCCGAGTGATTAAGGCGCTGGACTTAAGTTCCAATGAACGTAAGTCCTCGTGGGTTCGAACCCCACTCGCGCTAAATTTTTACCACACCGAAGACAATCGAATATTCAATCCATAGAATATGATGGCATGCCGCTACAGGGATTTCTTGATAATATTTGCGCGGTAGCGCGATGGCCGAGTGGTTAAGGCGTTGGACTTAAGTTCCAATGGACGTAAGTCCTCGTGGGTTCGAACCCCACTCGCGCTAAATTTTTACCACACCGAAGACAATCGAATATTCAATCGATAGAATATGATGGTATGCCGCTATAGGGATTTTTTGATAATATTAGCGCGGTAGCGCGATGGCCGAGTGGTTAAGGCGTTGGACTTAAGTTCCAATGGACGTAAGTCCTCGTGGGTTCGAACCCCACTCGCGCTAAATTTTTACCACACCGAAGACAATCGAATATTCAATCGATAGAATATGATGGTATGCCGCTATAGGGATTTCTTGATAATATTAGCGCGGTAGCGCGATGGCCGAGTGGTTAAGGCGTTGGACTTAAGTTCCAATGGACGTAAGTCCTCGTGGGTTCGAACCCCACTCGCGCTAAATTTTTACCACACCGAAGACAATCGAATATTCAATCGATAGAATATGATGGTATGCCGCTATAGGGATTTCTTGATAATATTAGCGCGGTAGCGCGATGGCCGAGTGGTTAAGGCGTTGGACTTAAGTTCCAATGGGCGTAAGTCCTCGTGGGTTCGAACCCCACTCGCGCTAAATTTTTACCACACCGAAGACAATCGAATATTCAATCGATAGAATATGATGGTATGCCGCTATAGGGATTTCTTGATAATATTAGCGCGGTAGCGCGATGGCCGAGTGGTTAAGGCGTTGGACTTAAGTTCCAATGGACGTAAGTCCTCGTGGGTTCGAACCCACCTCGCGCTAAATTTTTACCACACCGAAGACAATCGAATATTCAATCGATAGAATATGATGGTATGCCGCTATAGGGATTTCTTGATAATATTCGCGCGGTAGCGCGATGGCCGAGTGGTTAAGGCGTTGCACTTAAGTTCCAATGGACGTAAGTCCTCGTGGGTTCGAACCCCACTCGCGCTAAATTTTTACCACACCGAAGACAATCGAATATTCAATCGATAGAATATGATGGCATGCCGCTATAGGGATTTCTTGATAATATTTGCGCGGTAGCGCGATGGCCGAGTGGTTAAGGCGTTGGACTTAAGTTCCAATGGACGTAAGTCCTCGTGGGTTCGAACCCCACTCGCGCTAAATTTTTACCACACCGAAGACAATCGAATATTCAATCGATAGAATATGATGGTATGCCGCTATAGGGATTTCTTGATAATATTTGCGCGGTAGCGCGATGGCCGAGTGGTTAAGGCGTTGGACTTAAGTTCCAATGGACGTAAGTCCTCGTGGGTTCGAACCCCACTCGCGCTAAATTTTTACCACACCGAAGACAATCGAATATTCAATCGATAGAATATGATGGTATGCCGCTATAGGGATTTCTTGATAATATTTGCGCGGTAGCGCGATGGCCGAGTGGTTAAGGCGTTGGACTTAAGTTCCAATGGACGTAAGTCCTCGTGGGTTCGAACCCCACTCGCGCTAAATTTTTACCACACCGAAGACAATCGAATATTCAATCGATAGAATATGATGGCATGCCGCTATAGGGATTTCTTGATAATATTTGCGCGGTAGCGCGATGGCCGAGTGGTTAAGGCGTTGGACTTAAGTTCCAATGGACGTAAGTCCTCGTGGGTTCGAACCCCACTCGCGCTAAATTTTTACCACACCGAAGACAATCGAATATTCAATCCATAGAATATGATGGCATGCCGCTATAGGGATTTCTTGATAATATTTGCGCGGTAGCGCGATGGCCGAGTGGTTAAGGCGTTGGACTTAAGTTCCAATGGACGTAAGTCCTCGTGGGTTCGAACCCCACTCGCGCTAAATTTTTACCACACCGAAGACAATCGAATATTCAATCCATAGAATATGATGGCATGCCGCTATAGGGATTTCTTGATAATATTTGCGCGGTAGCGCGATGGCCGAGTGGTTAAGGCGTTGGACTTAAGTTCCAATGGACGTAAGTCCTCGTGGGTTCGAACCCCACTCGCGCTAAATTTTTACCACACCGAAGACAATCGAATATTCAATCCATAGAATATGATGGTATGCCGCTATAGGGATTTCTTGATAATATTCGCGCGGTAGCGCGATGGCCGAGTGGTTAAGGCGTTGGACTTAAGTTCCAATGGACGTAAGTCCTCGTGGGTTCGAACCCCACTCGCGCTAAATTTTTACCACACCGAAGACAATCGAATATTCAATCCATAGAATATGATGGCATGCCGCTATAGGGATTTCTTGATAATATTCGCGCGGTAGCGCGATGGCCGAGTGGTTAAGGCGTTGGACTTAAGTTCCAATGGACGTAAGTCCTCGTGGGTTCGAACCCCACTCGCGCTAAATTTTTACCACACCGAAGACAATCGAATATTCAATCCATAGAATATGATGGCATGCCGCTATAGGGATTTCTTGATAATATTTGCGCGGTAGCGCGATGGCCGAGTGGTTAAGGCGTTGGACTTAAGTTCCAATGGACGTAAGTCCTCGTGGGTTCGAACCCCACTCGCGCTAAATTTTTACCACACCGAAGACAATCGAATATTCAATCCATAGAATATGATGGCATGCCGCTATAGGGATTTCTTGATCATATTTGCGCGGTAGCGCGATGGCCGAGTGGTTAAGGCGTTGGACTTAAGTTCCAATGGACGTAAGTCCTCGTGGGTTCGAACCCCACTCGCGCTAAATTTTTACCACACCGAAGACAATCGAATATTCAATCCATAGAATATGATGGCATGCCGCTATAGGGATTTCTTGATAATATTCGCGCGGTAGCGCGATGGCCGAGTGGTTAAGGCGTTGGACTTAAGTTCCAATGGACGTAAGTCCTCGTGGGTTCGAACCCCACTCGCGCTAAATTTTTACCACACCGAAGACAATCGAATATTCAATCCATAGAATATGATGGCATGCCGCTATAGGGATTTCTTGATAATATTTGCGCGGTAGCGCGATGGCCGAGTGGTTAAGGCGTTGGACTTAAGTTCCAATGGACGTAAGTCCTCGTGGGTTCGAACCCCACTCGCGCTAAATTTTTACCACACCGAAGACAATCGAATATTCAATCCATAGAATATGATGGCATGCCGCTATAGGGATTTCTTGATAATATTTGCGCGGTAGCGCGATGGCCGAGTGGTTAAGGCGTTGGACTTAAGTTCCAATGGACGTAAGTCCTCGTGGGTTCGAACCCCACTCGCGCTAAATTTTTACCACACCGAAGACAATCGAATATTCAATCCATAGAATATGATGGTATGCCGCTATAGGGATTTCTTGATCATATTTGCGCGGTAGCGCGATGGCCGAGTGGTTAAGGCGTTGGACTTAAGTTCCAATGGACGTAAGTCCTCGTGGGTTCGAACCCCACTCGCGCTAAATTTTTACCACACCGAAGACAATCGAATATTCAATCCATAGAATATGATGGTATGCCGCTATAGGGATTTCTTGATAATATTTGCGCGGTAGCGCGATGGCCGAGTGGTTAAGGCGTTGGACTTAAGTTCCAATGGACGTAAGTCCTCGTGGGTTCGAACCCCACTCGCGCTAAATTTTTACCACACCGAAGACAATCGAATATTCAATCCATAGAATATGATGGCATGCCGCTATAGGGATTTCTTGATAATATTTGCGCGGTAGCGCGATGGCCGAGTGGTTAAGGCGTTGGACTTAAGTTCCAATGGACGTAAGTCCTCGTGGGTTCGAACCCCACTCGCGCTAAATTTTTACCACACCGAAGACAATCGAATATTCAATCCATAGAATATGATGGCATGCCGCTATAGGGATTTCTTGATAATATTTGCGCGGTAGCGCGATGGCCGAGTGGTTAAGGCGTTGGACTTAAGTTCCAATGGACGTAAGTCCTCGTGGGTTCGAACCCCACTCGCGCTAAATTTTTACCACACCGAAGACAATCGAATATTCAATCCATAGAATATGATGGCATGCCGCTATAGGGATTTCTTGATAATATTCGCGCGGTAGCGCGATGGCCGAGTGGTTAAGGCGTTGGACTTAAGTTCCAATGGACGTAAGTCCTCGTGGGTTCGAACCCCACTCGCGCTAAATTTTTACCACACCGAAGACAATCGAATATTCAATCCATAGAATATGATGGCATGCCGCTATAGGGATTTCTTGATAATATTTGCGCGGTAGCGCGATGGCCGAGTGGTTAAGGCGTTGGACTTAAGTTCCAATGGACGTAAGTCCTCGTGGGTTCGAACCCCACTCGCGCTAAATTTTTACCACACCGAAGACAATCGAATATTCAATCCATAGAATATGATGGCATGCCGCTATAGGGATTTCTTGATAATATTTGCGCGGTAGCGCGATGGCCGAGTGGTTAAGGCGTTGGACTTAAGTTCCAATGGACGTAAGTCCTCGTGGGTTCGAACCCCACTCGCGCTAAATTTTTACCACACCGAAGACAATCGAATATTCAATCCATAGAATATGATGGCATGCCGCTATAGGGATTTCTTGATCATATTTGCGCGGTAGCGCGATGGCCGAGTGGTTAAGGCGTTGGACTTAAGTTCCAATGGACGTAAGTCCTCGTGGGTTCGAACCCCACTCGCGCTAAATTTTTACCACACCGAAGACAATCGAATATTCAATCCATAGAATATGATGGCATGCCGCTATAGGGATTTCTTGATAATATTTGCGCGGTAGCGCGATGGCCGAGTGGTTAAGGCGTTGGACTTAAGTTCCAATGGACGTAAGTCCTCGTGGGTTCGAACCCCACTCGCGCTAAATTTTTACCACACCGAAGACAATCGAATATTCAATCCATAGAATATGATGGCATGCCGCTATAGGGATTTCTTGATCATATTTGCGCGGTAGCGCGATGGCCGAGCGGTTAAGGCGTTGGACTTAAGTTCCAATGGACGTAAGTCCTCGTGGGTTCGAACCCCACTCGCGCTAAATTTTTACCACACCGAAGACAATCGAATATTCAATCGATAGAATATGATGGCATGCCGCTATAGGGATTTCTTGATAATATTTGCGCGGTAGCGCGATGGCCGAGTGGTTAAGGCGTTGGACTTAAGTTCCAATGGGCGTAAGTCCTCGTGGGTTCGAACCCCACTCGCGCTAAATTTTTACCACCCGAAGACAATCGAATATTCAATCCATAGAATATGATGGCATGCCGCTATAGGGATTTCTTGATAATATTCGCGCGGTAGCGCGATGGCCGAGTGGTTAAGGCGTTGCACTTAAGTTCCAATGGAAGTAAGTCCTCGTGGGTTCGAACCCCACTCGCGCTAAATTTTTACCACACCGAAGACAATCGAATATTCAATCCATAGAATATGATGGCATGCCGCTATAGGGATTTCTTGATCATATTTGCGCGGTAGCGCGATGGCCGAGCGGTTAAGGCGTTGGACTTAAGTTCCAATGGACGTAAGTCCTCGTGGGTTCGAACCCCACTCGCGCTAAATTTTTACCACACCGAAGACAATCGAATATTCAATCCATAGAATATGATGGCATGCCGCTATAGGGATTTCTTGATCAATATTGCGCGGTAGCGCGATGGCCGAGTGGTTAAGGCGTTGGACTTAAGTTCCAATGGACGTAAGTTCCTCGTGGGTTCGAACCCCACTTCGCGCTAAATTTTTACCACACCGAAGACAATCGAATATTCAATCCATAGAATATGATGGCATGCCGCTATAGGGATTTCTTGATCATATTTGCGCGGTGCGCGATGGCCGAGCGGTTAAGGCGTTGGACTTAAGTTCCAATGGGACGTAAGTCCTCGTGGGTTCGAACCCCCACTCGCGCTAAATTTTTACCACACCGAAGACAATCGAATATTCAATCCATAGAATATGATCGGTATGCCCGCTCTATGGCGATTTCTTGATGCATATTTGACGCGGTAGCGCGAT